>PVJH01014139.1:0-57940 GCA_004026705.1 Nesogale talazaci
GAACCTCAGAGACCCAAGGAATTAAAGCAAAAGCTCCCACATCTTTGTCATTGGCATTCTTGAAGAGAAAGAGCATGCACTGAAAAGTGCTGGATAAAATACTAGAAAATTGGGCTGAGCCCCGGTGGTGTAAGTGGTTGAGTGCGGGACTGCGGCCTGCGGGCTTGGCGGTTCAAATCCAGCAGCGACTCTCAGGAGCGGCACTGAGTAGCGCCCACGACCACCAGAGGCAGTGATGCCCCCCCAAAAAATAAAAAAATAAAATAAAATACTAGAAAACGTCTTCAATTGGCAAGAGACATAAGCCAACAGATTCAAGTAGGAGAGCAGACCTCAAATAGAACAACCCAAGAGTTCACGGCAAGAAGCATCCCGATTCAACTTCTGAAAAGTAGAGGCAACACCTTCCCTAGAGGAGGGCCCCAGTAAGAACTGGATTGCTAACCGTGAGGGCAGCTGGTCAAAGCCACCAGTCACTCAGTGGGAGAAAGATGAGGCTGGCTACTCTCATAAAGCAGAAACCCTATGGAGGGTTCTCCAGGTTTCAGAATCTACTCAATGCAGTGGGTCTGGTTTGGGGTTTCCTGAGACCAAAATCTGCCCAAGTGAATCCGAAGGTAATATCATGTCAAACGGAGGGGGAGAGAGCACGTTGTCAATGATTCTGTCTTGCTTGGATCCACAATCAATACTCACAGAAGCATCAGTCAAGAGAAGAAAACCGCGTGTTACTTTGGTTAAATCTGTTGTCCGGTACCTCTATAAAGTGGTGGAAAGCAAGGAGGTCACTTCGGGGACTAAGGTCCACCTGATCTAAGCCCCAAGGTAGTTTCAGCTGCCTCAGGTGCAAGGGAAAGTCGGACAGTGAATAAGTGTGACTGAAGAGGAATGGGTGCACTTGAATTGTGCGGGCAAAGGTTATTGCAAGGACCACGGAGTGCTAAAGAACAAACCTGTCTGTCTTGGAAAAAGTACAGTCAGAATGCTCCTTCGAGGCAAGGATGGAAAGACTGTGTCTCATGTCCTTGGGACATGGCAGGAGAGAGCAGTCCCTGGAGAAGGAATGCTGGGTCAAATAGAGAGGCCGAGAGAAAGGGGAAGCCCCTCAACAAGATGAACTCGCACAGTGGCTGCACTGATGGGCTCAAACGTAAGAACAGTGTGAGGAGGCGCAGGTCTGGGGTGGGGGGCAGGGGGTCGGTCGCTCTGTTGTACACAGGGTCACTGTGAGACGGAACCGACTCAAGAGCACCCACCAGCAAGCACCCACGGAGGGAGAACAGCATGAACGACAGCCAAGTCTCGCTGGGAACCAAGGGTGCTACAAGAAAGCAGACTGCCACGCTGAACATAATCCGCCA
Organism: Nesogale talazaci; assembly: GCA_004026705.1. Taxonomy (NCBI): domain Eukaryota; kingdom Metazoa; phylum Chordata; class Mammalia; order Afrosoricida; family Tenrecidae; genus Nesogale; species Nesogale talazaci. Next base: position 1,362 of record PVJH01014139.1, read on the forward strand.
GTCAAAAAGGCACTCTCAGGTATCAGACATCAAAGAACAAAAATCAAAATCAATGGACCAATTGACTCCCAATATCGCTGAAGACAAATGGATACAAAGGCAAACAGAGTAGAAGAAATGATGGTGCCCAGCTACCAAATGATTGAATATCTGGAGTCTCAAAGACTTGAAGATAAACGTGTCGCCGTTCAGCGCAGAAACGGCAAAGTCCCCATGGAAGAAGCACACCAGCCTGGGTGATCAAGAGGGGTCGAAGGGAGCAGATATCGAGCATCAAAGAACAAGAATCACATCATTACAAAGGAGGGGGAGAGCAGGGTGGGGACCTAAGGCGCACTGGTGGGTAATTGGTCACCCCTTTACAGGGGAGTCACAGGGAGGAGACAGACCAGTCGGGGGGCAGCCAGGCAGTCATGATGCATACACGTTTCCTCTAGTTCCTGAAGCCTTCCTTCCCACCCCCCCCCACCCCAACCATCATGGTCCCAACTCTACCTTACAAATCCAGATGGACTGGAGAAGAGGGGAGCTGGAGGTATGGGGAGACGAGGATGGATGAGCCCCTTCAGGCCAGTGGTTAGACTGGGGCTGCTGGAAGGGTAGAGAGAGGGTGGGGTGGAGAGACAGAACCAACTACAAGGATATACACGTAGGCTCCTATTTGAAGGATGGGCATCAGGGGAGTGGGTTAAGGGAGAGGTCGGGTAGTATGATATGACAGAACAATAATAATGTATTGAGGGTTGGTGGGAAGGAGAGAGCAGAGGAAGAGGGGAAGGGATGGAAAAGCTGACACTAAGGGCTCAAAGGAAAAGAAGGATGATTGGAGAATGATAATAGCAGTGGACATGTGAAGGTACCTGGCACAGTATGTTTATTTATGTATTTATGTATTGTGTTTATTTATGTATTTATGTATTATTTATGTATTGGGGCACAGCCCCCAATATAATGATTTAATAAAAATTTAAAAAATTAAATTAAAAAAGGCTCTCTCAAGGGTAATCTTTAAAACATATTGAACTGAATAAAATGAAAATACAGTGGATTTGGGGGACATAGCTAAAAGGCTCCTGACATGGAAATGTATTGTGCTAATGGCACACATTACACAAGAAGGGGCAGTTACTAACAGATCATCCAATCCCCCACCAGTAAAAACTAGATGAAGAACAAAATAAGCCCTGACCAAGAAGAAAGATTTAATAAAGGACAGAAATTAATGAAACCAAAAACCGAAAAATGGTGGGGGGGTGGGGAGGGTCAGAAATCAATGAAACCAAGAGCTGGTTCTATGAAAAAAAATCAAGAAACTTGGCAGATCTCTAGCAAGACTGACCAAAAGAAAAAGAAGATAAGGATAACCAACATAAGAAAAAAAAATCCTGATATCCTTACAAATGCTAAAGACATTAAAAAGGCAGTGAGTGGTACAGTGGTAGTGATGGAGGGTAAAAGGGAGATGGTGTCAAGAAGTCCAGGAAGAAAAAGTATGTTTAGAAACAGATATTGGAAGCAAAGCACAATTCTGTTTGACACAACTGAATTACAGAATGATGAGATATATGTATTAATATTCAATTAATAATTAAAAAAATAAAGGCTGTGGAAGAATTCCAGGGACAGTTCTAAACACTTAAGTTGGGCAATTTAGAGGAAATACACCAATTCCTCAAAACCCAAACCACCACAACTCACTTCAGATGAAATGAATCATCTGAAAAGCCCGGGAACTATTGAGGAACTCGAATTCATGATTTTGAAATTCTCAACGAAGAAATCGCCAGGCCCAGATGTTTTCACTGGAGAATTGTACCAATGATAGAAAGGAGAATCCCACAGGAAGAGGCACAATTCGTGTATTGTTACTCTGACATCAAAATCCAAAAAATAAACAGACTATGCCTGATAAGAAAACTTTAACAGATCAATCTCTCTTAGGAATTTATCAACCAAAATCTTTAACAAAATACAAGCAAATAGAATTCAGCGACTCACAAAAATAACTAAACACCAAGAGCAAGTAGGGTCTATTCCAGGGATGCAATTTGCAAATAGCCTCAATATTTTAAATTTTATCAGGGTAATCCATCATATCAACAGGCTGAAGGGAAAAAAAAAACAGAATCCTATAGGTTTGATGCAGGAAATCATATTTAACAAAAGTCAGCCTATTTGTGATTCTAAAACAAAGAAGTGCTAAGAAATACAGGGCCAAAGGAAATATTTTCAACTGGGTGAAAGCTCTACAGAACCTTCCAGCTAGTGTTACACTTAATGGTAGAAGACTGGATGCCTTTCCTCGGAGAGTGGAAACAAGCCATGAGGTCTGCTCTTCCACACGGTGCTGGGAGTTCCAGCTGCACAGGATGGCAACAGAAGGAAAGAAAAAGCTATTGAGTAGGAAGAAAGAATGACAGCAATCCCTATTTGCTGACAGCATGACTGACTCCATAGAAAATCCCAAGGAATCTATTCTTAAAAAGAACACCAAAAGCCCTGAAATTAAGAAGCTCTTTAGCAAGGAGGCTGCATACAAAGTAAATATACAAAACTCAATTGTGTTTCTATACACCAACAAAGAATCCATGGGTACCACAATTAAAACCACACTCCCTGTCACACACACCAAAGGAAGAGCTCCTTAGATGTAAATCTCAAGTTTCCCACCCATCAGCCTATGGGCTAGCTTCATGGGTCTGACTCTGCCAGGACGGCAGTGGCAATATGTTTAAAACTGCTCTCCAGTGAAACCAAAACACCAAGTCCAACACTTGGCAGGCAGATATTTGTCACTACAGCTCACGCCCTGACCTCTCTCTAAGAGAGATTTTCTTTTTTCTATGTTCTTAATGAGGTCAAAGGCTATTTTAAAAATCCAGTTCCTGCCATGTCAGTTCAGGACTGCCAAGGAAGTACCAGGGAAACTTTCCGCTCCCACTCCCAAAACATGAGGCATACTCCACACTCAGGAGCCTGCCAGTGCTCGCTGGGCCCTATCAAGATCAGTCTAGAGGAGGTCAGACTGCCTGGCCCAGTGACCTTGAATAGTGTGACCCCACTGCCAATGTGGTCTCCTCTGTGCCCTAAGCTGGCACAGAGCTAACACGGCACCAAGCCTGCCTTCCCAGGTACCTGTGGGAGAACTAGAACTTCCAGCTTTCATGGTAGGAGTTGAAGACAAAAAACAGTTTGTGCCATCCAGAGATTCCACTTACCTTATAAGCAAAAGAACAGCCCTAAGCCCACTGCCATCAAGTCGATTCTGAGTCATAGTTGACCCTATGTTGGGTTACGTTATGGGAGTAGATAGCCCTGTCTTTCTCCCAAAGAGTGGCTGGAGGGTTTGAACCACTTGTGGTTGGTATCCCAGTGGTCACCTGGCAGTGCCAACAGGACTTCTTACCTATCTGATAAGGGCTGGCTATAATCCCAATGACGATCATAAGCACACGACCCTCAGCACAGTGCAACTCAGGCTTCACATGAATTGCTAAGATACTGCTATTAATTTAAGGCCAAGATAAGGCTAGGTTACCACTGTTGGAGTCATTTCTAATAGGACAGAGCTAAGGTGTTAAATGATTATTCCAACAGTGTAATTCCTCTAAAGCAAGCACTATTTTCATCCCTGCTGACACTGCTTCCAGGAGATCCCAAATGTTTCAAAGGTCCACTACTCAGAGTGGGGGCATATGGAGGTCAAGTTGTCAATGGGACTTTTAGCTCAGGTACATACGCCTCACCATGGGTCCAATAGGCCCTTGAACCCATCCTGTCATTATTTCCCTAGTTCCAGAATGCATCATAGGAATAAACATACTTAGTAACTGGCAAAACCTCCATATTGGATCCTTGAAATGTGGAATCAGGATTATTAAGGTAGAAAAGGCCAAGTGAGCACCACTAGAACTGCCACTGTCTAGGGAAATAGCCAAAAGCAAAATCCTATTCCCAGAGGGATTGCAGAGATTAGTGCCACCATCAAAAACTTGAAGGATGCAGGGGTGGTGATTCCTACCATACCCCATTAAACCACCTATTTGGCCTGTGGGAGAAAAAACAGATGGATCCTGGAGAATGACAGTGGATTATCACATACTTAATTAGGTGATGACTCTAATTCCAGCTGTCGATTCAGATGTGATTTCATTGCTTGAGCAAATTAATACTTCTTCTGGTACTTAGTATGAAGCTATTGATCTGGCCAATGCCTCCTTCTCCATACCAGTCTCGAAGGACCACCAGAAGCAGTTGGTCTTCAGCTGGCAGGGGCAACAATACACTTTCACAACTCTCCCCACAGGGGTACATCAACTCTTTTGCCCTGCGCCATAATTTCGTCCGAAGGGACCTTCATCGCCTGTCTCTTCCACACAATGTCACACTAGTTCAGTGGTTCTCAACCTTCCTAATGCTGTGACCCTTTAGTACAGCTCCTCATGCTGTGGTGAACCCTCCCCCAACCATAAAATGATTTTTGTTGCTACTTCACAACTGTAATTTTGCTACTCTTATGAATCAGAAGGCCCCTGTGAAAGGATCGTTCAACCCCCAAAGGTTGTAAACCACTGCTCTAGTCCATTATATCGGTGACTTTGTGCTGATTGGACCCACTAAGAAGAAAGTATCAAAGACTCTAGATTCATTGGTACAATATAAGATTCAAGCAACCTCAGTACATTTCTAGGGGTCCAGTGGCGTGGGGCATGCTGACATATTCCTACTAAAGTGAAGAATAAGCTAGCTATGTCATCTGCCTGTTCCCCCACCCCTCAACTAAACAGGAGGCACAATGCCTAGTGGGTCTTTTCAGATTTTGGAGGCAACATACCCCTCATTTGGATGTTCGACTTAGACCCATTTATCAAGTGACACGAAAGTCCTCCAATTGTGAGGGGGGCCCAGAACAAGAAAAGGCTCTACGACAGGTTCAGGCTGCCATGCTAGCTGCTTTGCATGGGAACCATATGATCCAGTTGACCCAATGGAACTAGAGGCGTCAGTCACAGACAGAGATGCAGTGTGGAGTTATTGTAGACTCCTACTGGTGACTCTCAGCCTACACTGTGAGTCCTTGGGATTTTGGAGTAAAGTCCTGCCATCCGCTGCTGTCAACTACTCCTCTTTTGAAAAACAACTGTTGGGTTGTTACTGGGCCTTAGTGGAGACTGAACGGGGAACGCCTCACCATGGGCCACCAAGTCACCATGAGGTCTGAGCTGCCCATCATGAACTGGGTATTATCTGACCTACAAAGCCATAAAATTGAGGGCTGAGCTCCAGTGGCGTAGTGGTTGTGTGCGGGACTGCGGTCCACTAGGATGGAGGTTCAATTCCAGTTCCACAGGAGCAAAGGCTGGGCCTCCTACTCCCACCACCAGAGAGCAGTGATGCCCCCCAAAAAAACAAAAACAAAAACAAAGAGAAAGACATAAAATTGGGCATGCACAGCAATTCTCCATTGTTAAATGGATGTGGTGTATACGAGATCAGGCTAGAACAAGATCTGAAGGTACAAGTAAGCTGCATGAAGAAGTGGCCCAAATGCCCAGTCTCTACTCCTAACATAGTACCTTCCTTCTCCCAGTCTGCACCGATGGCCTCCTAGGGAGTTCCTTATGATAATTTAACTGAAGAACAGAAAACTAGTGCTTGGATCATGGATAGCTCAGTATGATATGCAGATGCCACTCTTAAGTGGACAGTAGCAGCTCTACAGACCCTTTCTGGGATCTCCCTAAAGGACAGAGGTGAAGGGAATCCTCCCAATCAGCAGAACTTCGAGCAGTGCACCTGGCCGTTCAGTTTGCCTACAGAAGGGGAAATGGTCAAACGTGCGAGTTGAAGGACTTCCAGTATATTAACTATTCCAGTGAGTAGAATTGAGTCCTCTGTACTGCTGTGTGGACTAATTAGCTGTTACATTCCTTGTGCTATATATATGGACTCACAGGCTATGGCTAATGGCTTGGCTGGATGGTCAGGGAATTGGAAGGCACATGATTGGACAAATAGTGACAAGAAGGTGTGGGGAAGAGGAGGCATATGCATAAACCTCTCTGAATGGGTTAAGAAAATAAAGATAATCATGTCTCATGTGAATGCTCACTGAAGAGCTACCTCTGAAGAGGAGGATTTTAACAAACAGTTGGCTAAGATAACACACACTGTGGAGACTGGTCTTCTTTCCTCTGCCACTCCTGTCACTGCCCAATGGGCTTATGAACAAAGTGCACATGGTGGCAGGAATGGAGGCTACACATGGGCACAGCAACATGGACATCCACTCACCAAGGCTGACTTGGCCACTGCCACTGTTGAGTGCCCCATCTGCCAGCAGCAGAAACCAACATTGTGTTAAGATATGGGACCATTCCTCAGGAAGGTCAACCGGCCACCTGGTGGAAAGTTGTTTACATAGAGCCACTTCTGTCATGGAGGGGCCAGCATTTTGTTCTTACTGAAATAGACACCTACTCTGGATGTGGGTCTGCCTTCCCTGCATGCAATGCTCCTGCCCAAACTACCATTCTTGGACTTACAGAATGCCTTATCCACCGGCACAGCATCCCACATAGTATTATTGCTTCAGATCACAGAACTCACTTCACAGCAAATGAAGTGTGACACTGGTCTATGCCCATGGAATCCACAGGTCATATCTTGTTTCTCATCATCCTGAAGTAGCTGGTTTGATAGATTGATGGACTGGCCTCTTAAAGACATAATTATGACGCCAGCTAGGTGGCAACAATTTACGGGGCTGGAGCAATGTTCTCCAAGAGGCTGCATGTACTCTAAACCAGTGGCCAATATATGGTCCTGTGTTCCCAATAGCCAAAATTCATGAGTCCAGGAACCAAAGGGTGGAAGATGGAGTGGGGTTAATGAGGTCAGTTTGATTGAAAGGTACAAAGATAAATGGCTTGACAATGCCCACAGCTCGGTCTCTTGTGATCAGACCAGCATGGTGCTGCTTTAGCTAGTTCTTTGCCTCAACTTGAGACCTACACTACCTGTGAGAGCGCCAACCTGTGAGAGCTTGAGGTTCCTTTGAGACTTGCTTTGCCACACTGATGTGTACATCACTTGAGCCTGATGCAGGCGAATCGTGTCATCTTTCATTGCTTGAGTTCCATATCCCCTCCAGGTCTGCTTCTTTAAGCTACTGAGCTGCTGACTGTTGGTGATAGTCCTGTTGTTTGCTGTCTGTGGGCGGATTCTGCCTGCCTTGCCCAAGAGAAGGCTGAGCTGTCTATTTCTTTGACTTTGGACCTGGCAGCCCTTGCGAGTTGAAGGACTTCCAGTATATTAACTATTCCAGTGAGTAGAATTGAGTCCTCTGTACTGCTGCTGTGTGGACTAATTAGCTGTTATATTCCTTTGTGCTATATATATGTACTGTATATATATTCATAAATGTCCTGGTTTCGTTTTAGAGAACTCTGCCCAACACAACAAATAACACAGCTTCAAAAGGTTGAGTCCTAACGGCGATGCACCTCTAAGATACTCTCTAACGTAAATGAGCAGAAGCAGGGTTTAAACAGAATGGCCCGTCACTAGGTTTCCAGGGTGACATGGGTCTCAGTACAGTAAACTGTGCTTCCCTTGCTTATTGGATACTCCATCTCTGACTGACAGGAATGTTAGATTTGAAAAAGCGGCAGGTGGTCAGCCTGTTCTTGGGTTGGGGGAGAGATGCCAGCCATTCCCAGAAGCAGAATCTTGAGAGATGGTGAAAAAAAATAAAAGAAAACTTGATCAAGACAGAATAGCAAATGGGCACAGGTAAACCCAGGTCTGCCCTGTTTAATGGGCATTCCGACTGTGTCCTCACTCGAGTGCTGACAACCAGATGATGAGGGCAGCGGTGGCAGGGCCCGAGAAACGTGTGCTTTCCAGAACGCCACCCGGAAGATGAGAGCTCACTCTGTGCCTTTTAAGAAAGCAATTTTCACAGCAATGCGCTAGCAAAGAGAGAGGCCTCTCGCATTGTGGGGACAAGGTAATAAGGCTATAAAAATGGAACTCAAATAAACTGCACACAGAGCCCACATGGGCCCAATTTCCCAGGGAAAGTAGGGACTGCCGCAGCATTCGGATGAGGAAGCCACACTTGGGCCTCAGCAGAGCAAATATCTTGCAGATCACCAGGCTGCAGAAACACCCTGGGTCTGCCCAATTAGCCGTGGCAACTTCCCCCGGCCCTCTCCACCAGCCTCACCCCCTTTCAGGGAGGACAGGGCACAGGCAAGGATACGCAGTGCCTGCACCTGCCCTGCTCACTTGAAAACATGGAACCTCCCACGGCAATCAGCACCCTGCAGCCAGGAGAGGCACAGGCGGCAGGGCCCGGCTCTGCAGCGCTGCCACCCCCTTTCCCAAGGCCGCTGGGCTTCCTCCTTTGCCAGCCCTGCCCTCTGCTCCGGGAACAGAATCTCTGCCCACCACTCCTTGAAACTCTTCCTCTTCCTCTGCTCCCTCTTGGTGCTCACCACTTTCTCCACCCCCGCTTCCCTCCCTAACCCCTCCCATGTCCTGGGGCCCCTCTTCCAGCACTGCACTGGGGTCAACAGCACTGTGTCTGTCCCCCACCCCCACCCCAATCCCCACTGGAGAGCCTGCCCGTCCCTACATCAGAGGGCGGACAGTGGCACAGTGAGAAGCACCGGGCTGGAGGCACGTCAACCGGGCCCAGACCGTGGCTGTCCAGTGATATGATTGCAGGCAAGCAAGTGTGCTAACTGCTTTATGCCTCAGCTCCCTCAGCTGTAAAGTGGACATCATAACCATGCTAACTGACGCCTCATTGGGGTGGTTGTGGGGATTGACTGAGGGGATGCAGGTGAAGCTCTTAGAACCACGCCTGGCAGCTGACATTCGCACCCTAAACATGGGGGCTACAGCCACCACAATTATAGGTGCACACCCTCCCATCCTTCCATCTCTTATCAGGTCTGTTCACAGGCCTTGCCCCTGTGCTGGCGATGTCCAGCCTCCATCTCTACTGAAAAAAGCCACCACCCTCCAGAATATTCTCTTGACCCCCCTTAAACCCCAAAGAAATGACCTTTCTCCCTCCTCTTAACACTGGAGGCTGACTTCACCCAGGGTGCTTGTTCCGTTAAGCGTTATCATTTTCAAAAGGAATTTTTTAACAGCCTTGTTTTTTTTAATAATAGTTTTATGGGGATATAATTAACGTACACAAATCAATAGTCCAATCACATTAAGAAGGACTATGTGTTCCCCACCACGATCAACTCTGAAATATTGTCTTCCTTCTGCTGCTGATTGCCTCCCACCCCATCCCACGCCCCTCCTTAATCCCCTCTGATTACCCATCCATTCTGCCCTTGCTTTAACCTTCCATTCCCAGGCCACCAGCCCCTCCAACACAAGGCAGCATTTGGGATTTTTCCCCCACAAACGTGATGCCCTGAAGCTTTGCCTGGTGGTAAGGAAACATCCACTGTACTAAATCAAACCACAGAAGCTGGGGGCATGGGTCCCTGGGTGGGGCAAAAGGTGATGTGTTTGTGCTGCGAACCAAGGGGTTGGTGGTTGGTTCTGCCCAGAGCCCCTCCACAGAAAGAGCTGGGAGAGCTGGGGGCAAGGGTCAAGTTCTGAAAGAGCGGCCAGTGAAACCCCCTGTTCTTCTCTGCCCCACTCATGAGGCCCCAGGAGTCTGCAAGGTCTCGGCAGCACTGGGACCCTGGGGCTGCCTGAGAACCCATCTGGGCCAGAGACAGCCAACGACAGTCCTCCGGGTCAGGATCAAAGGGCACGAGGGCCCAGTTGGCTGATGTTGAAATTGTCTAACGGCCAGCAGCAAAAACAACACCCCCTTTTCAAATTCACAACTTGTTTTCACTGCCGATGGTGCTTCTGAGGGACCGGCTTCTGGCCTAGGAAGATAGGTTTAGCTCAGGAAGAGTCCCACTTCATGTCCGTGTCCTCGTGCGAAGGAATCTTATTTTCTGATCATTTTAATCCAGTTGCCAAAGATATAAGCTGTCAAACTGATGGTGCCTCCTCGGCCCCGCTGGGTTATGTAGACTGTTGTTGTTGTCGTCATGGGACTGGGTCACCAGCTCTTTCCTCCCTGGGAGCGGCAGGGGTTCGAACCACCAACCTTCCAGTGAGCATTTTACCACTGTGCCGCTAGGGCTCCTTTGTCAAAGGAGTGGGGACACTAAATCCTCAATGTGAGCGGGCAGGCTCACCTAGGCACTGAGGAATGAGCAAGTTCCCTATGACCTGTAAGTACGCAGTTTTCCACTTAACAGCTAATTTTACAGTACCTTTGTTCTGCCTTTTCATTCAGTGAAAATATAATAAAGATGCTTCCCAGCATTTAAAGTAAAATTTTAAGGTATCTCCACAGTATTCTTCTTGAGGGGGAAAAAATAGAAATTCAAATTCTTCATTTAATCTTGGACTATTTCCATTAGCTAGATGAATGGCAACCTAATGAAATGACTCCGGAATGCACAAAGATGGTGCGGTGTCGCATTAGCTGAAAGAGCAAAATGAGACGCAATCTAATCGCCCCATAACAAGCCCGTGGCTTAGTGAAGATGTTCTCCTGATAGAATGTTATGGAGCCATCGTAACTGACTCTAATCAAGACCAACAGGTCACTTGCAGACAGGCTACGAAGAGTAAAGGGAGGATGATGGCTACAGGCACGGTGTCTGTGCCCCCGTGCTTGCTGAGCGAGAGGTGGTGGGGAGACGGGTTGGAGAACATGTGATAAAAAGTCTAGGGAGCTCACAGATGAATTCTGAGCAATTTTGTGTGACTGGAATGGTGGTAACCACAGGAAAATGGCTAAGAACCCTTCCCCTCCCCGCCCCCGCCTTAGAAGAGCAGAATGGAAGATGGGAAAAGGTCTGAAAAGTCCAGTCTTTTCAGGACTTCGATGCCAAAGCAGGCAGGGGAATGGAAAGGTGATCCTTCCTTGGTTTTCGGGATTAATCCAAAGTGGAGGAGCGAATGAACACCAAGCCCCTATGACAACCCGAGGGAAGCCTGTCTTCTCGGCACTGTGGTCACTAAACACCCAGCCTCTCCCAAGTCTCTGAGACTAATCCAGACTCACAGCAGAAGGGTTATAAGGGGCTCCCTGGTGGCATAATGGATTAGGGGTTGGACTGCTAACCTAAAGGTCAACAGTTTGAAACCTCAGCCCCTCCAAGGGTGAAAGATGAGTTTTTTCACTCCCCAAAAGAGTTAGTCTCGGAGACCCCCAGGGGCAGTTTTACTCTGTCTAGGATCACTGTGAGTCAGAAGCCACTGAGTTTGCATTTTGAGAGCGTGAAACACAGGAGAGGGAGCTTTCTGTCAAAGGGCACAGGCATTGGGCAACTCTGCTGCACAAGACTCTCTAAAGTGTTGAAGCGCAAGGATGTCCCTTGAGGACTAAGGTGGGCCTGGCCCAAGCCACAGTCAGACCAATGACCTCTCCTGCTGTGAGCGTGGACAATGCTGAGGGAAGACTGAAGAAGAATCGATGATTCTGAAGTTCAGTGCTGGCAAAGACTATCGAAAGTACCCTGGACTTCCTCCAAACAAACCAACACATGAATCTGTGTCGGAGGGAGTGTAGCCAGGATGTTGCTCAGAGGCAAGGAAGGTGAGACTTTGTCTCACATACTTTGGATATATTATCAAGAGTGACCCGTTCCTGAAAAAGAGGTCATGCTGGGTACGGTGGAAAGGAAGCAGAAAAGAGGAAGACCCACAACAAGTGAACTGACACAGTGGTTTTAATAAGGGGCTCAAACATAACAATTGTGAGATGGTGTCAGACTGGGTTGAATGTAGGGTTGTTGGCTATAGGTCGGAACCAACCAGACAGCGTTTAACAACAACTGCCGAATCAAGGGTCAAACCCCTTGACCTAGCATTAATCTCTCCCTCCCATGACTCCCAAATCATCCCTCCCCAAAGCATTAAATCTGCCTGCTTCCAAATTGTGCCCTGGGGGCTGCTCTTCCTCCTTAGCTCACCTGCAGAGGTCGCCTCTAAGGGTCTTGAGCCTCTCTCTAGCCTTACTCCTCTCTCCGTCAGATTGGGTACGACTCTGGGCTGGGTGACTTTTCAACAGGGTCACATGTGCATAAAGACCACAGGTGAGAGACGGCCACACAGACTCTCGGGGAGAACATTACAGGCAGAGAGAAGGGTCAGCACAGAGGGCTTGGACGGGGCACCCTGCATGGATGGAGAGCAGCCTGGATTCCAGCGTGGCAGAGGGCACAGTTACACCAGTCACACACTGCAGAAACCCCTGGGGCCCCTCATCCCCATGGGACCGTACCGTGTAGAACCCAGTCTGCTCGGCCCTGTACCTCTGGGGTGGAAGATGAGCTCTGAAGAGGACCATGAAGCCTGGTTGGCCCTGTAGGGTTTGGCTCTTCCTCTGAGGGAAATTACTGTTCAGAAGGGTGCTGAGCAGAGCCATGACCTGACCAGACCCTCATCTTCGCAGGATCCCTGGGCAGAGCACCCAGGAGCAGGCCAGGGCTGGACACAGAGAGGCAGGCGGCTGGAGAGACCACAGCAACATCCGTATGCCCCCACAGGCCATGTGGCTGGCTCCGTGAGTGTGCTTGCAGGGATGAACCGACTGGGGTTCAGCAGAGATCGGCTCACTTGCTCAAGGTCATTTGGTTACACAGCAGCAGAGCTGCCAGGGCCAGACGCGGCAGAAGGAGTTCCACGAAGAGAGAAGTACAACAGGGCTTGGCAGAGCTTGGGGGCAAATGAAGAGCACAGCACCTGTGTGCCCAACCACTGTCACTCTGACGGCTGCCAGCTGTGCTCACACCAACAGCTTCCCTGGACCAGACAGCTGCCTTCTGATCCATCTCTGCTCCACTCTCGCCCTCCGCCTGCCTCCTTCCAATCCCTTCTCCACACTGGAGTCAGAAGACTCTTGGAAACAGAAGCCAGTTCCTCTTTTCTTGCTCGAGGAACTGCCCATCCTGCCAGGGGCCCAGATGCTGAGTGACGCCCGCAGCCTTCCAGCCCTCCACTCCTTCCACACCAGACAGGGGATCACACGGTCAGGGCAAGGCTCAGGAGGGTCCAGAGAGGAGCCAGAGAAGCTGGGCTGGAATCCCGGTGTTGCCTCGCACGAAAGGTGAAACCACAGACAATTAAGGCACTCCTCTGAGCCTCAGCTATCCCCTCCGAAAAATGGGGATAATAGTTCTAAAAAGTTTGAGGACCCTGGCTTACCCCATTCTATGCTGCCTTTCTTTTATCAGTAGTGGTCTGTGTGAGATGGCGCGTGCTATGTGTCCGCCTGCTCACGTGATGATTCTCAAAGAGTTTGGTAGGTGTTGGACTGACTGCTTTCCCATAATGAATATAGTGTAACTAATTCCGTGTGATCGAATGTGATCAATCGGTTCCAAGAGGAGTATCCAAAGGGGTGTGGCCCACATTCCACTTATTCGGATGTCCCAGCAAACCTGCACCTGACTCATCATCATGAACCTGCAGCCTGAAGCTTGATCTGCAGACTTGGGGATTTGTCAGCTCGCACAAGTCTTGAGGCAGCAACCTGCTAGGTGACTTGCCAATTTGGGGTTCATCAGTCCCTGCAACCATTGTCTGAGGAGATGCCTCCAGCCTGATGCCTCACCGAAAGATTCGGGACTTACCACACTCTACAAGTGCTTGAACCATTTCTAAGAGTTAAGTAGCTCTGTATCTGTGTGTGTGTGTGTGTGTGTGTGTGTGTGTGTGTGTGACTTTTGCTGGTTCTGCTCCTCTAGAGAACACTGCCTAAGGCGCCACTGTCATACAATATTTCCCAGAGGTAAATAATCATCAGTATGAGCTTTTCTAAGGAGGCCTGGTAGCACACAGTTAAGCACTCAGCTAGTAACTGGAAGGTTGTAATTTCAAACTCAACCAGAGACTGTGGGGGAAAGGCCTGGCAATCTGTTCCCACAAAGATCACAGCCAAGCCCAAGCCATGAGGCCGCTCTACTACTCTGCCGCGAGGGCGGCTGGGAGTTGAACTTAACAGCAGCCAGACGGCAACAACAGTGGCAATAAACTTTGCATCACACCTGACTCGAGACCCCTGTCTACACACAGCCCAGTATCCTCCCTGAAGAGCAGGGAGCTGCTGAGGCCTGGGGAAAGCCGAGAGCACTAGGGGAGCGCGTGACCTCGCCCTCAGAAGCTCAGCATGCACGAGTCTGGGCTCCTATGTGCACTTCTCGAAAGTCACACGTCGACCTGAGGTCTCCGGCTGCAATGACCAGCAGAGCCAGCCCCTGGTTCTTGCCCTGAGTCCTGAATAGAAATGGGAGAAGCAGTTCTGCCTGGGCTCAGAGAGAAGCTAGGCCTTAGAATCGGAGGCCTGAGTTCCGGCTCTGATTCTGGTCTTCCTGCTCCACCTCTGTGGCTGTGATGATCATGCTTCACATTCTTGAATGAGTGCCTCACAACAGCAGAGGTCAGATAGGCTGGGTGGCCAGGCCACTGGGCCTCCAGTCAGCCCCGAGAACAGTGCTGCCACATAGTAGCAGGATTTCAAGCGACAGTTGCACGGCTTGGAGAACATCTGGCTTAAACAATCTTGTTCTGCTAGGTGTGGGCCAATGCCGGACGGTTGTTCCAGATGCCTGCCCCCAGGCTCTGCTGTACCCCAACAGTGTCCCCACCCCTTCCCGGCAGTCCTGTCTGACCCCTCCTGACTCTGTCTCAGGCTGCTCAGCTAGCAATGACAGCAAGCAGCGGAAAGCTGTGCCCAGAAAAAGAACAACGATGAGCACTCTTGGGTTCATAAATCTCTTGATGGGAAGAAACTGACCCAATCTACAAAGATATGAACAAATTGGTGGACGTGAAGGGCATTAGGAATGGGAGGGGCCCAAAGAAATCAAGAACAAGCTACCACATTACAGGGTAGGGAGTCAGGGGCACCAGAGAGGCTACAAGTGCAGGCTACAAGAGAAACAGGACCCGCAGTGTTGATGGATGTGAAGGGGACAGAGACTAACCATATTCCAGGGGGAGATGGGCTCTGGACAGCTTCCCTAACACATTGTGAGCCCTTAGCTTTTTAAGTTGCTTTCAAAAATGGAAAACGTTAGTTCCTTAACATCTCAGTCTGTGAAGAACCTGAATATGCCCAACAGAGAATGAGAGTTTACAGCCCAGACCAGACTGTCAAAAAGAATCAACTTGGGGGGGGGGGGGGAAGCTCGTTGAAAAGTATTAATTTGAGAGACGAGCCTTACTATGATTATGAAAGTAGCATTCTCATGATGGGAAAACAAATCAGAAACCACAGAGGAGAAGAGACTAAAGACCACCTCTCAGGACCACATTGGCACATCCTCCCTCCCTTCTAGGCACAAGAGTGGGACAAAGCTGAGTGTACACAGACAATCCAAGCCTGATGCCTGTCTTTTCTTTTTTTAAAGAAAAGCATTTTACTGGGGGCTCATACAACTCTTACCACAATCCATACACACACCCATTATATGCCAAGCACATTTGTACATTTGTGGCCCTCATCATTCTCAAAACATTTACTTTCCACGTGAGCCCTTGATAGATGCCTTTTCCCAGCAAAGCCAATGTGAAAAATTTCCCATGGAATCCAAAACAGGAAGTTCACCTTTAGTGAATAAACACACAGTGAAAGGAATAAAAAGAGTTGTTTACAAAACTAAGGAAAATGAACCAATGATCCCACAGACCTCACTCTCCCACCAAAAGAGGAAGAAAAAAACAAAGCAAAAAAATCCTTATTGTTAGAAGAGAAATTTCCTGTAAGATAGCAACAGTGAGTTTATTTTGTATCCCATTACAGATGTTACATTTTCAACAAACACCTATTGCTTTCAAAAAGGTACAGAGTTTCTCAAATCAATCAGATAATTTCACAACTGCATCTTACTTTTATTTTACAAGGAACACTTACACACACTGACTTGGAAGTCGCTGATCCAGTTTGTTAGAATGTGTTACCGAAACATCAGAGTAAGCAAATGACCTTGCCAGGGGCATAATGATGTGTCTGGGGCTACTGTTTCCTGGTGTCTGCCTGCATCTTCCTTGGGTGCTTGGTTTGCATGTAAGCTCAGTAAAGACCAGAAGAACCTTTCTGCTTAGGAAAGAGGACTACCTGGGGTCAAACTCTTCTTAGTAATGATGTTTTTTTGTTTCCCCACCTCTGGTAATATTTCATACTTCATTTAAGCAATATGCTGAGGCTACCCACTGAGCTGGGGGTTGAAATTTATGGGAGTAATTAAGGCAGACACAGTGCCCGTTTCCATGAAGTTACAGCTTGCAGAATACCTGCCCATCCACTGTCCTAAGCTTGGGAATTAGGGCAGGCAATCACTGTTCTCCCTATAGGGCAGTGGTTCTCAACCATCCTAATGCTGCGACCCTTTAATACAGTTCCTCATGTGGTAGTGACCCTCCAACCATAAAATTATTTTCATTGCTACTCCATAACTGTAATTTTGCTACTGTTATGAATCAGGCGACCCCTGTGAAAGGGTCGTTCAACACCCAAAGGGGTCTCGACCCACAGGTTGAGAACCGCTGAAGCAAACAATCACTGGACGAATGCTTTCCACAAAGCAACAGAAGGAAAACACAGGACTCAAACTTTGGTCTTCTGCTGACTCCTAACGCAGTGCTCTTGTCACTATTCTGACATCATGACATGTGAATTTGTCTCGGGTAGAAAGTTCATGTCTTTTAAAGATTATTCCCACACTGCAGCACCTGGGCTCTACCTAGCTGCTTGGACTCTGAGCAGTGCGTTGACCTGCCCTCTAGAGGGCTCCGTGCGCCCTGGTTTATGCGTGCCTAGCCAGATTCTGACCCTGGGCTCAGGAGTCCTCAGGCTTCAGCCTCTGCCTGCTACCCACACCCTCACTACCACCACTGAGCAGCCCACCCCTGGCTTCCCCTCGCCTGCTGTCTAGTCTCCTCTTCACCTTGAAAGTCAGAGCTTTTGTGGCAGGCATGGTCTCCAAACTGGTGACATCCCCCAGTCTCTGGTGCTGCTAAATGTAGACCAAGTTCTGGCAGGAGAGATAAAAAAAAAAAGACAAATGCTATGCTCAGGTCTTGCCTTTAAAATGATGTGGGATCCAATGCTGCTACCCGCCCCCCTTCCCTGCCTTACACCCCCGCCTTACACCCTCACCAAAGATGGTGAAACTGAAGCTTGTGAACCTTCAGCCTCGCAAGTGGGACCCATGGCGGGTTCCAGAGAGCAAACTGGAACCTTTCACCACTGACTGGTCTGGGGAAGAGCGCCGCTGTCTGCTCCTGTGGAGAGGGGAAGTCTCAGAAACCCACCCCCAGGGCAGTTCTCCTCCACTGCAGAGGCCACTGAGTCACATGGAGTTTTGATAGGGTCTCACCCATGGCTTCTAGGTTGTCCTGGCACAGCCGCTTTCCCCAGGTCCCAGCGAACACCAGCAAACACCAGACCAGTGGGAGACCAGCTCTACATGCTTTTAGCAATAACCCCCTGGCCACCAGGCAAATAAACAGTGCACCATTCCGTTCTGTCTTAAGGAAAGCTTGTTCAGGCTATCCTCTCTGAGGAATCAGGATGATAGGAGTCTGGGAGCCTGACCAGGGATCTGGTGGTCCAGTTTCCTAAGGCATGAGGCACACCCTCTGTTCCAGTCTTAGGTGTGTGTCACACAGGTGGCACAGATGTCCCTAACACATGAGGCAGGCCTATCTTGATAGATAGTCAAACACAATAGCTGGTCTCATGGCCTTTTATGTGGGTTCTGTAATGGCACGTCACCAGGGTCTTTCACTTGAGGGATCTCTGTAGACTCTGTAAATGCAGCAAAATTGGCATATTTAAGGACATCTTCACCAGAGAAAACAAAAAGAGAAGCGAGGAGCAGCGTCTTGGGGGAAGGGTATTCAGGGGAGAAAGCAGCGTGCAAGTCCTGCCTCTGCCCCGGATGAGCTGAGGGACCCTGGGCCACTGCCGAGCCCCCGACCCTCCCTTCACAGGCTGCTTCACAGTCCACAGAGCCCAGAGACACCTTCTTGCTGGGTCTTGCTATGGTGGCATTCAGAAAGGTTGCTTTTTTTTTTTTTCAGGGAGAGTTTGACTAGCATGGTTATGAAACTCTTTTGAGCAGACTACAAATTAACTCAGCGGCAACAGGGGGGAAATGGACCCAGGGCGATTTCTTTGGCTGTCCCCTTTTCTCACTTGACGGTTCCCTTGCATGCATTAGCAGGCCAGCGGTGAGCTTTTCTGCTGCCGTCACCGCTGGCCTCCATCTGCCCCCCAGCCACAGGGACAAGACGGGAGCGGCAGCTGTCGGTCCTGGGCTGTCAAGAGTGAGCGGCAGTGAGCGGGGGCCAGCGTGAGGCTGCAGAGCCCAAAGATAACGCCGAGGACCAGACGAGCTGTCGGGGCATCAGGAGAGAAAGGAGCACAGGGCAGTCAGGTGTGCAGGAGGCAGACAGACTGGCCCAGGTTTCCAACAGGGGCTTTTCCACCAACTGCCCGAGAGAGATTAGGCACCGAGTGTCTCCTCTATTAAACAGTGCCTACCGCATGGGGATTCTGTGAGGATCCGATGAGAAGCTTCATGAGTTCTGGCACAGTTGGCGGCATGCAGCAAATGCTCAGAGGCAGGCGTTATTATTGTTGTGAGTGTTCGTACAGCAGTCAGTAGCCATGAACTACCCACCAGAAGACTTGGCAGACCCTGGCCTGCACATCAGGGCTCGGCTCCCAGCTCGGCAGCTACCGACTGCCTGGAGAGCATCATGCTCACTCGGTTGTAATCCAGGCTAAGCAAGGTTCTTCTAGGTTTCTGCCTAATGCCCAAGGCACGGGAGACACACCACTGCCCAGCTGGCTGGGTCCTGGGGTTTGTCCTTCTGGTGCATGGCCAGTGTCAGGTGACCCAATAAGGAAGGTAAGCTCGGCCTTATCAGTGCTTGCTTCTTAGCCCGTAAGTGAAAAGTTTCGCACACTCTCACAACCTCACCGTTTCTGCTTCTAGGTCCAGTTGGCAGCCCCACAGCACCTTTCTACCAGGCCAGGCATCTTTCCTCATGTGCAGACCCTGACAGGCCGGGGTACCCAGCACTCATTCACTACAGCGCCGGTGGGCCGTTTCAGATGTTCACATGGTGGAAAATATCTGAGAGCCATTCACTACCGATGAAGAAGCAAGCATGAATAAGCCTACGTTTACCTTGTTAGGTAATCGCTCCTGTTCACAGTTTCCCATCCCTGTCCTGAGACATATCCAGAGACTGTGCTTGATTTTCCCACCCATGTCCAAGTCTGGTAACTCCTGCGTTTAAAGCACTTCAGTGGTGAAGAAAAGGTTGACAGGGAAGAGGAAGGGCATGGTGATCAGGAGGAGAAGGAACTGGGGAAGTCGCTTCTCCCCATTTGTCTGGGGTGCCTCTGGTCCGGAAATGAACGAAGGCCCTACACCCAGCTAAGTGAGGCCCGTCAGCACCCACCTGGTGGACAGCGCCACAGCTGCAGCCATGCCCTGGAGGTGGGGGGAACGTCCTGGGGTATCCTCCCAGCAGTAGCCCAGTAAAGGCCGGCCACCTTCCCAGCTGAATACTAGCCCTGAGCTCTAGCCTGGACGCAGCTTCCTCTTTCAAAAACTCTTCCTCTTTCTCTCTCACTGGAGCATCAGAGAGAGTCACACTGTACGGGCCTGGAGAGGAACTGTGGGACCTGTTCTACAGAGTACTCAGCCTCCGGTGGGACCCTGAGTGAGTGAGCTGGCAGAGACAGCGGCCTCCAGTGCAGGTTATCTGACTCCTAATCCAGTGCTCTTTCCAGGAAATGTGGGCCTTTCCTTCCAAACACCAGCCTCCGATGGGGTTGCTTTCTTTCTGGAGATCTTAATCAAGGTATCTCCGTCCTGGTAGAATGCAGACATACACATCTGAGAGCCACTCACATAGGCAGATGTTCCCTGCACTCCAGAAATCTAGTTTGGGGGTGGGATCTGAAATGGTCACCCTGATTAACATAATGGGCATTTAATTCCTAGTTCTGACTCCTAATCCTCTGCCTGGATTCATCTGGTAGGTTGCCTCCTATCTGATCCTCCATTGCTCCAATCCAACCGGAACACTGTCACTTGACTCATGATTTAGGAGAATTGTTGCTTCACACAAACACAATGATCATAAGCATCATAAGAGACGGCTCATGGCTCTCCACTGACTTCCGGTTTCCCTAGGTCATTAGGTAAACTTTGGCTTGCTGACCCACCTTGCCCACTTCTAGTGCACTACTCCCAAGCCCCCAAGTTCAAGCTCACTGCCATGGAGTCAGTGCTGATTCACTCTATAGGGCAGGGAAGAACTGCCCCTGCAGGTTTCTGATAATGTAACTGGTAACCCCCCAGAAAAGCCTAAATCTTGCACCTGGAAGGTGCTGGGAGATAAGAGTCTTCTAAGCAAGAGCTTCCATTGCCTTACGTTTAGCCTCGGGCTGCCACTGAACTATGTTGCTTTTGATAGATTACAGGATCCCTCTGCACCGTACTTCCCTGTCTCTAAGTGATGATGATAACAGTGCGTTCTTCATGGACTCTTTCCCAGGGATAAAGGAGAGGTTGCATGTAAAACGTAAAGAGCACAGTGAGAATTCACTGGTGCTGTTGCTTGGGTGCCTCAGAGCCAATCTCGACTCACAGAGACGGCACAGGGCTTTCTAGACTATCATCTTCAAGGCAGCAGTAGACGACCACGTCTACCCGAGGTGCCACTGGGTAGCTTTGAAGCACCAACCTTTTGGTTAGCAATCTCACACTTAACCATTCGGTCACCAATTTTCCTTACAAAATCAAGAGATGAGGAAAAAAAAGAAATCAAGAGATGTTAGCAGTTATTATTTGAAATGACATGTTTTAGTAATCTTCCAAATTTGATTTCCCACCGCTGTTTAAGAAATTCTACCCAAGTCTGTGGCCCTGGGTGCAAATTGCCATTGCTATTTTTGTGCTATTAATTATGCCATGTGCTTGCCCCCACCCCACCCTCCTCTCTCCCTGAAATGCTTGTTGTGCCTGTTTGTCCATCTTGAGTGCCTATCCATTTTT
This sequence comes from Nesogale talazaci, assembly GCA_004026705.1. NCBI lineage: Eukaryota > Metazoa > Chordata > Mammalia > Afrosoricida > Tenrecidae > Nesogale > Nesogale talazaci. The sequence continues at coordinate 22,493 of PVJH01014139.1, forward strand.
ATTATTTATTTTTATTTTTGGGGGGGGCGCATCACTCTGGTGGTCATGAGAGCTACCCAACCTTGCTCCTAGAGAGCTGCTGCTGGATTTGAACCGCCAAGCCAATGGGCCGCAGTCCCAAACTCAACCACTACACCACTGGGGCTCAGCCCCTATCCATTTTTAAAGGTCTGTATTAAGCCCACCCTCTTCTACAATGCCTCCTCCCTTCACACAGTCCACAAAGACACTGCTAGTCTCCTGTAATTCCTGAAGCACTTGCAGATAGTCTAGACCTCTTTGTTGGCATCTTACGTGTCCTTGGACGTCTTCTACTTTAGATGGCCATATACAGTAAGTGAAAATGCAGGTCCCTTGACCACGTGGTGTTTCTGTTCTTCCTCTAGGTCTAGCTTGGTGCCATCCTAGAGATTAGTTGGCTAAGTAAATAAATGTATAGTACTATGCCCGGACAACTAGGCAACAAGCTTCTTTTAATTGATGTTGCTACTGATGTGCTGCACTTTGAACCCAATTAAAGATACAAGGTGGGGGGGGGGGGCAGGTGAACCAGGGCAAGGGCAACCACGGCTTACTTTAACTCTGCCTCATCAATAAAAGATGGGGCTACCTGGCCAACCTGCACGAGCAGGAAAACAAAGTGATGTCGAGAGGAAATGGCAGGCTCAACTCCAAAGTACCTGGAAGAACTGAGCTTGCAAGTCTTCGTTGCTAGAGCGAGAGAACTCCCCCAGCTGAAGTCACTCTCGTAACAATAGTTTATTGAGGGATTGCTTTGTGCCAACACTGTCTCTGATGCTACGGACACAGAGAGACAGAATTTCTGTTTTCATTCCAGCACCTAAGGATGAAGGTTGGGTATAGCCTCTCATAACATTCGATGAAGTCCACAAGCAACAAGTCTTTACACTAGCACTCTTTTACGTAGTCGGGGGGGAGGGGGGGGGGAGGAGACAGCAATCAAGGAACACACCACTGACAACTGACCAAGTGGAAGCAGAGGCACTCTGTCACTCCTAGTGGGGCTCTCCACCGCCTCACTCATCCGTGTGTCTCACTGTGGTCTGCATGCTGCTGCAAGGGTGGAAGCTATGCCAGTGTGTCACACACCAGACCAGCAGAGTCGTCCACGGTGGACAGATTTCAGCAGACCTTCCAGACTAACAACGAGCCCCCCTGGTGATGCTGTGGGCTTCCTGGTGGGCCGATAACTATGAGGTGAGCAGTTCAAACCCACCAGTCTCTTAGTGGAAGATGGAGCTGACTGGCTTCTCACCCAGAGTTGGACAGTCCTGGAAACCCTCCATAGGCCCCTGTGAGTTGGTATGGGCTTCATGATAGTGAACAGTTCTAGACTAAGAGACAAGTAGAAAGGACTAGATACCAGGATAGAATGAACCCCTCGGGAACAATAATGGGAGTAGTGATACCATATGGGTAGGGTGAAGGTGGAGGGGAAAGGGGAAGAAAGGGTAACAGATCACAAGGATTGACAGCGTAACTCCCTCTCCCCACCGAGGGGGACGAACAACAAAAACATGAGTAAAGGGAGAAAACGGACAGTGTGAGATTATGACAATAAGAATAACATCAATTATCCAGGGGTCACAAGGGTGGGAGGGGAGGAGTAGGAGGGAAAAAAGGGGAATTAATATCAAGGGCTCAAGTAGAAAGAAAATGTTTTGAAAATAATGATGTAAAAGTATGCTTAATACAACGGATGTATGGATTGTTATGAGCTGTAAGAACCCCAATAAAATGATTTATTTTTAAAAAGAAAGGACTAGCTAGCAGCTTCTAAAATGGAGACAAGGAGAGCCTTACAGATCAAATCAGACTTTATCCAGTTTGTTTCGTGTGGACACCTCACTGAAACACAAACTGACAGCAGCCCTGCGGGACAGAGCAGACCCGGCCAGAGGTTTCCCCGGCTGTGGATTCGAACCGCTGACCTGGTGGGTGGTGGCCCAACTTGTGCATAACTCACTAGGCCACCAGGACACATGGGCAGGCCTGATCACTCGCTACAGGGGGACATCACCAACGTGGACCAGGGAGATCCTTGGTGAAGCAGAATAGCCCAACACCTGCTCTGGTGGCCTCGGCCATGCCCGAAATCACGAGGGGGCACAGGTTTCCGTCCGCCTGTGGGCGAGTCAAAGGCAGCTAGCGGTCTTTCTCCAGGTCTATCTCGTGAAGCTCCGCCTCACTCACCAATCCTCTGACACGGCATCTGTGTCCCACGGCTTTCGAGACAACACTCAGAGGTGGGGAAAGAGGAAGGGGCTTCTCGCAGAGACTGCGTACAGGATCTGACTGTTCCCACCACTGCAAAGCCTCGGGCTCCTTCCTCCTCAGGAGCAGAAGCCTCTCCTGTCATCTCAAGCCTTTCATTTCTTTTCTTCCCGCAGGATACTCAAAATAGCTTTGCATTTAACATTTAAAACTGTTTCTGATCCCACACTCTCGCAGCTTTTGCTCTCTCCCTCAAAGTCACTCCATTTCCTAAGGGCATCTCTTAAAGCATATTTCATAAGCAGACAGACCAGAGGCATCACTCTTACCCCGAAGAGTTACAGAGAAAAACGGATTTACATAATCATGTGGGAGATAAGTTGGCCAAGAACACAGGAACCTTATCTGGATCAAAAGTTCTAGGGCAAAATTCCTTTCGGCTCATCAAGAAAGATAGCAGATCAGAATCAAGGTTCATCTTCAATGCACAACTGTTGAGCAGCCGACTCGGGAACTTTCTGAGCTCTTTCTGAGCTGTGTGCCACTGACATCTTAAAAAAAAAAAAAAAAAGATGGCCACTTGAGGGATGGTTTGGATAGCAAAATGGTTGCAGCTTTTCTATGACATTGAGAAAATAAAAAGAATTTTATAACCGAAAAGGACCTGAGAAATGAGAGTCGGTGAATGGTAACTTATTCACTTTACTTAGCAAGTCAGCGGCAGTGAGGTGAACCTCAGGGCCTGGCCTCTCCCACCTCCCAGTCACATCTTTTCCCACTGGCCCTGCCACGGTCACATTCAGAAAATAGGAACCACATTCTAAGGGTACAAAGGCAAAAGCCCTTGTCCTGAAATGTCCAGGGAATCTGGAAAACCAAGCAGGTCCCATCCACACTGGCAGACAGTGCCCAAGGGTGGCATGGGGTGGTGTCCATCTTCAGACACAGGAAGGCCAAGAGTGGGTTAGTTCTAACCCTGTGGCCCACGGTTGGCACTCAGTGGCTCTTTAGGACTTGCTAGGGAACGAAGTCACCATTTGGTCATTTTGTTGTTGTTGCTACAGAAAAATGTATTCCAAGGACTCTGGCAAGATGGCCCCCAGTGAAGCAGCTTGCAAGGAGACCTTGGTGACAATCAGTAAATTCAGTGATTAGGAGATTAGGTGGGGGGGGGGGGGTTCAGGAAAGAGAGAGAGGGACCAGACCTCACTCTGGTGCACCAAACCTTGAAGGCAACATACTGGCATGAGGCAGTGAACTAACAGAGAGGTTTGCAAGGCCAGGCCAGTCCTTATCCCAGCTTTGTCAAGCCCCGCCCCCACCCCATCCCCAGAACAATGCCCCACAGAGGACAGCACTGAAAATACAGCCCGCAGAAAGTGGCAGGTCTGCCCAGACCACAGGGAGCAAACTAAGAGGTAGGAAGGGAAGGAGAGAAAGAGCGTGAACACAAAGGAACAGCATCCTGGCCCACCAAGTTTCAAGGATGACATTCCCAGTCAAAGCAGCCAGTGCACAGAGAAGACAGTAAGGTTGGCCTCACAACAAGGCACACTGTCCTCTTACTGACCCACAGTGCCAGGGGGAGGGGGGGCAGCATCAGAGACACAGTGTGGGAACTGTGCCCCATTTTTCTCTCTCTCTCTCTCTCTCTCTCTCTCTCTCTCTCACACACACACACACACACACACCCCTCAGGGCTTAACATGAAGGGAGAATAGAGCAGCAAGGGGAGCAAAGCTACAAAGTCCCTGAGGAATTCTGAAAATGGACTTCAAAAAGGGGGGGGGGTAGTGGGGGGAGACAGGATTAGCACTGCATCAGACCCAGTCAGAAAACATCGGTCGGACCTGGAACTATTTATTCATAGGGTACATTCTTCCCTTCATGTCTATCGATATAAGATAGGCAGGATTATCCTGGGGAGAAAACATAGGACTGATGGTTCTAGGGTAAAGTGACCAGATTTTAACATTGGTAAAGAGGGACACCATTGACCAGGGAGTGGTAGGAGGTCGGGAGAGGGTATATTTCCTTCCCTTCTCCCAGTGTTCCCTAGCTTGTTGTGCATTCTTTCCAAAAAATTGGGACTTTTTTAAAACGCTGCAGAATGTGGGAAAAATTGTTTGAAATCGGGGCTGTCCCGCTGAAAGCAGGACGTCTGGTCACTTTATTCTAGAGAGACGGGGAACAAGGGGGAGGAAGAGCTGGGAGTCAACAAACCTAGGAAATAAGGGATTTAGAATGAAGGGCGAAGAGGGCACAGAATGCCTGGTGGGGTTCAATCACGTGCAGTGTAGCCAGAAGAAATACAGAGAGCCAGACGAAGGTCAAACGTGATAGTGGGATGGAAGGAAAGTAAAGGGAGGAAAGAACCAGGAGTACATTGATAGAGGTATAAACACAGACATGGACATATGTAAATACATTCATATGTGATAGGAATACATGTTTATGGACATATATTTATAAGTATTGAGGTAGCAGACAGACCTCCCTCAATGCAGGAACACTTTGTCCTAATAACCTGGCATTCTGTGATGCTCACCTACCCAACAAGAAGACAAAGTGGGTGTATAAGCTAATGTGGTGAAGAAAGTTGATGGTGCCACATTAAGCATCTGAGCTCTTAAAGGTCTGAAGTTAAACAAGGAGCCATCGAGCAGGGCAACAACAAGCCCATATGAAGCAGCACTCCAACACATGTAATGACGATCAGGTATCAGGCATCAGAAGATCCAAAACAAACAACCATTTTGATGCGAACAAGAGGGATTGGAATGGATACCCAAAGCCTATCTGTGGACAACTGGACGTCCCCTTACAGAAGGGTCATAAGGAAGAGATGAGCCAGTCAGGACGCAGTATCGCACTGATGAAACCCCTAACATTCCTCTAGTTCTTTAATGCTTCCTGCCCCACTGTCATGACCCCAATGCTACCTGATAAATCTTGCTAGGCCAGAGCATGCACACTGGTGTAGACAGATAAAAGCTCTCAACACCCAGAATCCAGGGCAGATAAATCCCTCAGAAGTAACAATGAGAATAGCGATACCAGCAGGGGAAGGGGAAGGAGGGGGAAGGGGGATCAAAATGATGGATGTACAACACACACATTCCAACATCAGGGGGATGAACAACAGAAATGTGGGTGAAGGGAGACAGCAGATGGCCTAAAATATGAAAATAAAAATAATTTATAAATTATCAAGGGTTCACATGGTGGGAGGGTAAGGGAGAGTGGGGGTGGGCAAGAGCTGATATCACGGGCTCAAGTAGAAAGAAAATGTTTGGGAAATGATGATGGCAACATGTATACAAATGTGTTTGATACAATTTATGGATGGATGGTTCTCAGAGCTAAAAGAGCTCCCCAATAAAATGATCTAACAAAATTAAAAATGAATAAAGAAATAAAAAGCCAACCAAAAAGCGCACCCCCTAAAGATGACACAAGGAAAAGAAAAATGTACCCCAAGTTTCCATCCCACAAATGAACTCATGGAATAAACTTTGTTGGAAAGACGGCTGTGGGCACAAAACAGAGGCTTCTGTGATACACATCTTTGAACGAAATCGCCAGTGGTAGGAGCGGGTTTCAAGACCACCCAGGGTCGAACAGAAATGTCTCCTCAGGGTTTCCGATGCTGTGGCTTCTCTACAGGATCAGACGGCCTCGAGTCAAACCCCTGACCTGTCCAACACTTACCCTGCTGCCCAGCCAGGGCCCCCTACCCTCGTTACCCCCGCTCAGAAACAGCAGCTGCTTCCAACCGTGGGCCGTGTGTGAGACCTCCCCCAGCACTTCCTTCAGTGTTCTCTCAGCCCACCTGGTCACCGCACAAACCAAAGACACCGCCTCCCCCACTCACCCCTGCTCTTGCTTGACTCCATTCCATCCCTCTCCCAGCGCCCATCACTGGCAGAAGGTGGCAGGTTTCATGGTCTGTGGCCCACCCCTCTGCTCCTAGAAGACCATGGTTTGTCCCGTTTCCTCCGGGCCTCTGACAGTGCTGGGCACGGGTAGGCATCCAGTAAGCGATGGAAGATGAATCAATGTGCAGTGGGAAGTGGGGACATGGTGATGATTCATGAAATAACTTGTTTCATGCGTAAACGGGCCATTCTGATTAAATATGACATGACAGTAGGCTAATTATGGACTACGACAGCTCCAGGGCAAGGAGTCCTGTTGGTGTAGTGGTTACCCATTGGGCTGTGATCCCCAGGGTCCGAAGTTCAAAACCACCAGCTGCTCCTCGGGGCTTCAGTTCCCGTGAAGTGCGTCTCAGAAGCTCACAGGGCACTTCTACCTGGCCCTGCTGGGGCACTGTGACACGACATCGACCGGCGGGCAGGAAGCCGATGGTTCTGACAGGGCAGAAGGTCCCAAGACTGGAGATGCCGTGGTGGTTTAGGCATGGCGGAGGGCCAACAGCATCTTCCGCCCTTCTCTCCGAGGGGAGAGAGAACCAGTGAGCAGGGTGTGAAGGTGTGCTTCTTCCCCAGGGCAAGTGTCCAGAGCAGCTCACAGAGCATGCGTCCACTGTACCTGGCAGAGCCCAGCCTACATCCCACACACCTGAGCCAGGGCGCTCTGAAGAAGGACCACAGAGGCTCCGAAGGCCGGGGCGGGGCGGGGCTCCATCCTTCCACTTCTCATCCGAGTTGTGTCTGCTATCTTTACTCTCGGGGTTGGGGTGGAGAGTGGTATCTAATTTCACTGTGCAGTATATATTTGAACATTACATAACACATCTTTATGTAACAGGTTCTTGACATAAACCCATGTTTCCCTTACTATCTAAATGTATGCAGGAGGTGGGGGGGAGGTGGCATTAAAAAATATGTAAACGCACGCCAAGGCTGTAGAGTCTGTCTTTAGGATGAGGAATTGAGGAGGGCAGAAGAAGGTGAGAGACGAGAAAATGTCTCCTCCCCAGCAGGGAGCTCTGGGAAGGGTCAGGCGTTGAGGACAGTGAGTTCTGTCTGCGTGCCCATCTCACGGGGGAAGCTTCTGGGGAGGAGCCGTGTCCCAGTACTGCCGCAGAAAGGCCACAGGAAGCGAGAGGCAGAAATGTGCAACAGGCGTGAGAAGACTGCGCTCAGAAGCACGAATGCCTGCTTCCAGGGTCACATGCAGGGGGAACTCGCAGCACAGCATGCTCAGCTGCCAACCAGGGAGCTGGCGGCCCCACACTTCCAGCAGCTCAGGTGCCAGAGAAAGACCTGGGTCTTCTGCTCTGACAGCCATAAGGGTAACATCCAAGGATATCCAGGGCCAAGAAGCAGCGACCCTGCTCCACAAATGTGCTGGTTAAGGGTTTTTTGTGTGAACATGGCTCCCATAGGAACAGGTGGGTGGAGTGCAGCCTCTCAACCAAGTGGCAGCTTGATTAGAAGACCACCGAAATAAATGCCCTCTTCCTCTTTCTCTCTGTAGGCAAATCACACACCCTCTCTGCATCACTTTCCTGTGGAGAAGCCACGTGGAGCCACACCGAGTCCTTGCAAGAGCCCTGAAGATGCTTCCACTGCCACTGGATCCACAAGACGTTACACCCACTGGCCTGTGATCTTCTGAATTTTGCATCAATGCACATGCTGCCTGAGTCTGAAGAAGGATTTATGGACTAGTATCAATTTATGGGCTAATACTGGACTTATGGACTTGATCTGGACTGAATTGTTTTCTTAATTGTTTCTCATTGCTATAACGCTCTTTCTTATACATATATGAGTGTTTCTGGATTTGCTTCTCTAGTCAAACCAGTCCAACACAAGATGGGAACCACACTTGTCGAGATACCAACGACTGTGGGCCTCCCTTCCTCCTGACAGAGCTGGGCCCTTCACACACTTGAGGTCACGTCCTCCCATGAGGCATCTAGGATCAGGGCTGGTGATCAGATCAGACTGGGAAGTCCACCATCCCCCGCCTGCTGTACACAAACCCAGCTCCACCCCATCTCAGCTCAGCAACCTTGGGCAATTTACCAAACAGCCTCCCTTGCAAAATATGGATTATAGTCAACTGGGCTCATGGCATTGCAGTGAGGATTAAACAAGTTCATAAACATACAGGCACTGACATACTCGTTGGCACATAGAAAGTACTTAATAAAATGTTAGCTGCTGCTATTGCTATTCTGTTTTGTAGATGAGACAATTCAGATTCAGAGAAGCCAGGTGACTGGCCCAGACCACACCTTTCAAACCGGAGTTGAAGGGATAAATGCACGTGAATGTTTTAGTCAGAGGCAAAATCCATTGGGGAAAGCATCCATCCATCCATCCATCCATCCATCCATCCATCCATCCAGGGTGACCCATATGGCTAAGGGATGGACTACTAACCAAACAGTTGGTGGTTCAAACCCATCCAGAATGCATGCCAAAGGACTAATGGATCAGGAACATTCCACCCCACACAGTCCCGAGACCAGGACTAATGGTTCCCAGTCACCACGGCTGGCTACTGTGAAAGGAAGTTGTGGATAGAGTGGGAGGAAAATGTGGAACAAAACACAAAGCCACCAAAGGAGGCCAGGCTTAATGGTCAGATAGAGACTGGTGGAGCCCAGAGACTATGGCCTTTAGATACCCTTCAAACTTGGAATAGAAATTACCCCCTAGGTTCAACTTTCAGACAAATGCTAGACAGGCCTACGCAGTGAACAATAATCCCAGGGGGTGAGTGGGATTAGAGGAATCATTCCAGAAAGACCCAAGGGCAGCATTTGCCTGGGAATAGAGCTCAGAAAGCAGGGAGAGCCTGGGAAGGACAAATGGAAATGGAGCAAGCCGGGAGAGTGCTGTTCCATTGGGAGGACTGCAATCAGAACAGAATGTGTATGAATTGCTGAATGGAAAACCAATTTGCTCTATAAACTTGTACCCAAGTCAATCAATCAAGCTCTCTTTCTGGTCACAGACACACGCACAATGTTTAAAATCTGTATCAAAGCTAAATCATCAAAAAGGGCCTGGTGATCTATTTCCTTGAAAACTCTCTGGGGGTGCAGTTCTACCAGGCATCCTTGAAGTTCCCATGTCAGAATCAGCTTGAAAGCAATGAACAACAGAGAATTATCTAGCATTATTAACTTAGGCAGATCATCCATCCCCTGGCTTGATAAACATAAGTTTATTTAAAAGAACAACATGTCCTACAGTAAAAATCACTTTTCATCGCATGCCAGCACCCAACATTCCCCTTAAGCAAAGATGACTAAAGCGTAGCCAATCTCATCTCCCCTCCAAGTCAAGTCCACAACTCAAACGCGCATTCCATCCAGCCCAGCTCACAGTCATGTCCCAATAGTGCCCTTGATGCACCCCCGATCTCATTACCCCACCTCTCCACGATGCGTATGCTTCCTGCTTCCCATCCACTAGGCCCCATCCCATCTCTTCCTCTTCAAGATCTTAAACTACGATCCGTACTGAGTTAGCCTATCCTGAAGGCTCCTCGTGCCTGTCATTTTGTGAAAACCAAAACTGAGTGGAGAGGTGAGCTATGTCCCAGAATCATCACAACACAACAGAGAATGTATCCACACCCCCAAGAGAATCAGAGAGGGTTCCAGATTGCCAGCTGCAAATTCTCGCTAGCACCGACTGGAGGCTGACTCACAGCAATGCTGTACGTACGATAGGGGAGAACTGCCCTTGTGGGTCTCTATGCCTGCATCAGTAGAAAACCCTGTCTTTCTCCCACGGAACTGTTGGTTTCAAACTGCTGACCTTGGGAGCCATAGCTTAATGTGTAACCACTACACCACCTGAAGGAGGGTGAAAATCAAAATGAAGACACAGCTCCTGAAGACCCAAGTACTTGAAGTGGGTCTCAAAGCTTAGTGGGATTTAGCATGTGAAGATTAGAGGAAGGGAGGAAATGGAATGGACCAAGGGCTGACACAAGGGACAGAGGGCATTTCAGTTTGAACAGGGGGTCCTGTGTGGACAGCAGTGTCAGGGAGATGGTGGAAAGAGAAGTCAGTAGGCAAGTACTGAGGGTAGAGAGGGGATTAGAGTGGCAACTGAGACTGACCACTGGTCTTTGGGAGGCTAGCCCTTCGTGTAATAAGTGGAGGCACACGTATACTGCCAGGTGCACACAGCAGGCTCACAACGGTCCTGTCTTCCTCTTATGTATTTTGTTTGCTTCCCCCTCTCTCAGGTTGATGGGGAGGCTAAAGACAAAGGATACTCCAGGGGCAGGCTCTTGGCAGAGGTGAGAGGGAGTGGCTGCTGCTGCAGGCACTCAGGGAGGGTTTCCGGGGTGCCTGGGGTTTTACCTGCTACAGCTTCCTGAGTTCTCTCACAGGCAGGCACTGCCATTCTACCACAGAAGAGGAGACTGAGGTCATAGGAGGCAAGCACTTGTCCAAGGCCACATGGTCCAAATGCAGCTTGGATGTTTAAGGTAAATCTGGGTTTTGTGATAAAGCAGCAATGAGGAAAGGACCGTGAGGAAGATCATGCCAGTTTGGGGACTCCCATCGAAACCTTACGGCCTGCAACAACAGTTGTTGTTTTGGTTTTTTACTTCCCCACGGTGCCTACCAAGGTGCCAACTAGAACTGCTGCCGGTAATTGGACTATCTGCAGAGGCAGCAACCGTTGCTTTCCTCCCACCACAGAGTGACTGGATGGTGGCGTCACAAGATGGAGAGCACTTGTACAAGACAAGTCTTAACACTCAGGGGAGAGACCATACATTTGCTGTTTGCATGTTCTTGCTCTGTTTTTTTCATGGAGCCAAACCTCTCTCCTGTGTTTGCGCACCTTTTGGCACAGCCTTGCAGGGTCACTATGAGTCAGAGTCGACGGGAGGGCAGCGGCTTGGAGTTTCGTTGCACAGAAAGTGCTGGTGCAAAGGGATAAAGCGGCAAGCAGGGTCACTTCCTTTTCCTTTCCCTACCCTGTGGCATGCAAACCTCTTCTGCAAATAGCAGACCAGCTCGTGAGCGGTCATCTTCTGCTACATCCATGGAGATGGATCCTGTAAAACACCATCTGTTGATCTGTTTAGCTTTCCTAAGAATATAGGACATTAGCTCTGATGTTCTTGCAAGTAAATATCAATCTGAATTCAACTGCACTGAATGGTAGTTAGTGACCTGTAGAACTAGGGTGCAGGAAAAAAACAAAACCCACAAAGAATGCCTGAGATCACCTACTTCGACCTGCCTTACTTTCTGAAACACAGAGAACCAGAGCAAATCAATATCTCACCCCCAGGGCATAGCCACAGGAGCAGAGATTAATCAAGACTTCCATCTCCCTGCACCCTGGATCACACCCTTCCACTATACCTGCTCCTTCCCCTTCTGAAAATTCTGAAATTGGAATAAAGTACATTAAATTTATTGGTCATTTGGGGTTTTTTTATTATCGCTGTTATTCACAGGCTACATCCAAAAATATAAACCCAAAAGTCTCTCCAGCTCCGGCTTTAATTGACTGAGGCCATTTCAAACCCTGCCCAGCCCACTTTAAAGCCTCCGAAAGATTTTCCACACACGGTTCTCAAGGCTTGTCGATAAAGTGCAACTCAGTTAACAAAACATGAACTGAAAGATCGGGTTTTGTATTCTAAAAAAAAATGCTGTTGCTTCCTTGATATGGAAATAAAATGTAACAACAGCGATCTTTCCCCCTCTCCCTCTTTTGAAGTCTCCAGAGCAGTAGATGCTTCCAAACTGCTGGGCAGCAGCAACACTTGTTTTTAAGCTCATGATCCAACCGGTATATTAATTAAAAACTCCACAACCCAAATTGCCAGATTTTGATAGCAATGGGCCCGGGGAAAGTTAATATAAAAATATAAAAATAGGTTAAAGGAGGAACTACAGCCAATATCAGGATAAATAAGAACAAGCGTGTGGGGCAATAAAATGAAGATAGTGGACAGCTTTTGTGGTTTGTTCTTTTGTGTTAAAAAAAAAAAAAAGAAGGACCCGGGAAAACAGATATTGTCAAGAAATGCTTCTTCATAAACAGCGAATCTGATTTTTGGAGGCTAGGTGAGATAGGCCACGGGGCCAGTTAATTCCCTGCTGAGGAAGACCCATTCGCGAGTGCCAAAGCAACCCTAGGTGATTTAAGGGAAAGAGTCGGGTACGAGGAGGCCGAGCGGGGAGGGGCTTTGGGGTGAGGCACCGGAGCCCAAACTTGACAACAGAAACCAATGTCCGGCGCAACCCTTCCGTCCCGGGCGCCTGGCGTCTGGCTCCGGCGCGAGTGCCCGGCAGCCGGCTCTAGTCCCCTTCAGGGTAGGTGACCCGCGCCCCACCGGCAGGTCTGCTTTAATTTCATTCTTCCGTTTCTCCCTCCCGGCAAAGAGAGCTCTTTGGGCTGTCAAGGCCCGCTCGGAAGTCTTCCCTGACACCTGTCAAACCCGATGCTTGAGCGGGCTCCCGAATCATCCGCGGGACTCCGCGACGGCGACCAGTCGGCACCGGGGCGCCAACCAAGCAATATCCCCGCGCTGTCGGACACCTGTTCACAAACCCACGGGGATCCTCCCCGCGATGCCCAGATTCCAGACGGCACAGACCAAAGTTCTTGGGGCTGGGGTTACCGAGCAGAGTGCAGCCCCGGGACAAGCCACCAGACAGACGTGTAGGCAGGCTCACGTCCCACCGAGACACCCTCCCCACCCCCACTCAGCCCAATGGGCTCCCGAAAGGGAAGTAAAGATGGGAGGAAGGGCGCTGCATTGCCAACCCAACGCCCTTGGGGTGCAGTTGCCAAGGATAGTCCCCGCGGGGGTCCTCGCAGCTCAAGGAGACACATCCTTGGACCAGTCACTCAGCTGGTCATTGCTTCCAAAGGGTGGAGCTGTCCCTTTAAGAAACAGCTGGATGCCCCCTCCCCTAGTCAGGTAAAGATGCCTGAGCGGCGGGGGGTACTACCGAGGACACTCTCCCGGTCCCTTTAAGGGCGCCTGAGGCACCTCTGTCCGCCCTACCCAGCAGAGCCAACCCCCGCGGGGAAGGATGGGGGCGGACGGGCGCGGCGCCTTTAAGGGGCGCAACCTACCCGCAACACGGGTGGGGGCAGGGAGCGGGCACGGGCCCTTTAAGGCCGGCAGCAAGCACGTCGGGCAGGGTTCCCCAGCAGCTGGCTGCGCCCGGGGCGGCGGCGGGGGCGCCGCGCCTGCCACAATGGTAACGGCCCCCGACGGGGTGCCCGGGGCCGCGCGCTGGACGCAGTCAGCCCGACACTCACCCTGGCTCGCTGGGAGCGCCTGCGCCCGCGCCCCCACTCGGATCCCGCGGCGGCAGCGGCGGTGAGTCCGGCGCGGGTAAACAGGCACCTCCGTCCCTGACCTACTTTCTGCCTTCCCTAAATGTCGCACCACTAACCTACTTTCCGACCAATCCGCTCCCCGCCGGCCCAGGCCCGGCCCCCCGCCCACCAATCGCTGTGCCCAACCCCCCTTCCCCGCCCACCAATGGAGGAGCCGCGGGGCCCGGATACCTGCCTCTTCTCGCCAACCAATCGGAGCGCCCGAAGGGAGCCGGTCTTGGCGATCTCCACCGGCCAATCAACGTGCGACTGAGAGATTCGCCAGCCAGTTAAGTGGCAGCTACAGAAGCCGCTGGCCAATAGTGAAGCGGCGGGGGCCGGTTAACCTGCTACTTTCCCGCCACCAATCACTCTGCGCACTGGAGCGCACGCCCTGAGGAGACGGCCAATCTGCGCGTCTTCTCCGGATTTCCTCGCCCCTGGCCTGTCCGGTTCCCCCTCAGGTCTCCCTCTGGCCGTGACCACTGCGGGTGCAGTCGCCGCACTCCTTGTGGTCGTCTGGGATGTCCCTTTTTCTCGGTTCCTTCCTGGCGTCTGGCTCCCCGCCCTTACCCTTTTCCGCGTTCACCCCGGGCACTAAAAGCATCATTTTCGCCCCACCACCTCCCTTCCTTCAGCTCTATCTAGGAAACCAATTTTGGGTACACAGCATGCCAGACCCTTCCTAAAACGCGCAGGTTTGCCAAAGTGCAAACGAGAGGACGAGCACTTATACTTCTGAACAGCCTTTTCCACCCGAGAACTCCTAGAGTCCGTGCGTTCCTCTGCGTTCGTCTTGACATCCGAGCGTTCTACTGGAGCTATCGTTCTGATCTGGAGCTGTCATTTTCACGTTCAAAACAGGACAGTGAACCACGGGGCACTTCGTTTGCATTTCTGTCCAGCAGTCAGGTTTTGAGCACCTACTGTGTGATCAGTCTCAGTGGCCACGATTTCTGCAGCAAAAAAAGCAGTATAGAGAGCGAGACCGAACAAGCAAGGACAGAAAAGAATTCCATAGTAAGATGCGGTTCGGGTGCTGAGAGGACTGATAATCTTACCTTTGCATCTCAAGTACTTTGCTGAGGGCCTTTAGCACGCACGCGCGTGAACACACACCAAAAAAAAAAAAATTCCCAACCTTTCAAACAAGTTAAACTTCCTCCTTGATGACGAAAGGAAGGTGTCTTGTTTTTTTCTTAGCTATGATCTCCTCCCTTTTAACTCCTAATGGAGTGGATAGAGGGATAGGGTGAGGGAGTCTTGAAACTGCTTGACAGGTACTTGGGAAATGTTGACTGGACGTATGCGAAGTGGAATTATATCACCTGACCTAATTTTGTGACTCAGACTACCTCTTATAACTCCACAATTCTATCCCCGGTAAATTCCTTGAATACATAAATTAAAACAAAACAAAAACCACTGCTTTCAAGTTTATCCTGCCTCATAGAGACCCTCTAGTACAGAGTAGAACTACCTGCCCTCTTAGGGTCCCTGAGGCTCTACATTTTTATGGAATAGAAAGTCCCACCTTTATTGTCATATGGAGAGTTCAAACTGCTGGCCTTGCAGTTAGCAGCCTACTGCATCACCCACAATGCCAACCAGGGCTCTATGAACACAGATTCTTAATTGTAAACTGGTTGACCCTTCCATCCTCACCTCATCGCGGGTAGCAGAGTGATTGCCCCAAAGTGCCTATTGACAGATACTGCCTATTGACAAGATACTGCTCCTGAGTTCACCTGCAGGTGAAATCTTGCTTTTGGCCGCATTTCTCAAGGTGACCACTTTATGGATCTGGGACTTACATAGATGCACTTGATGAAGATATGAGAGCTGGACCCTAGTATAATTGGCTTAATAATGATTAAGTCATGATAACTTCAAAAGGGTGGAAGGAAACAACATTCAAACATCCATTGTGTGCCAGGTACTCTGCATTCTGGCACAAAATCACATTTTGTGAATTCACAAAATCATATTTCAAGGCAAGTATGGTTGCCCCATCTTACAGATGAAGAAACTGAGCCCCAGAGCTTACCTAACTAGCTCAAGGTCACATGGTTGATGGAAGACGTATCATTGCTGAGCCCCGGTGGCGTAGTGTTTGTGCGCGGGACTGTGGCCCACTGGGATGGAGGATCAATTCCTGCTCACAGGAGCAAAGGCTGGGCCTCCTACTCCCACCACCAGGGCAGTGATGCCTAAAAAAAATAATAATTAAAAATAAATAAATAAATAAGAGGTATCATTCAAATCCAGACAATTTGCATCCCATTTTCAGACAGCACACAGCTTCAAGGGGAAAAGATAGCACTGCATCGCATAAGATGAATCCAGTATTGGAACAAAAGTGAGATCCTGCCCAGTAAACCTCCCTCTTGGTGGTACACGATGGTCAGAAGTTTTTTTGAAAGATAAGGTGCATGAGCAAGTCTATTGGGTCTGAAGCGGCAGGAGACTTAATCTGAGTCCACAGCGAGTTTTGTTCGGCTGCCCAAATGTATGAAATTGCATCAAAAGAATTCTGTAGGGCTGAGCCCCGGTGGCGTAGTGGTTGTGCGCAGGACTGCGGCCCACTGGGACGGAGGTTCGATTCCAGCAGTGGGGCTGGGCCTCCTACTCCCACCGCCGGAGAGCAGTGATGCCCCCCCCCAAAAAAAAAAGAGTTCTGTAATGTGTATTCGAGTGCCCAGTGCTCATCAGCAGTGGTGTGGAGTTCTGCCAGCAATTAAGGCTGGCACAGGCAGACTATGTACGTACACACCAAAAGGAACCAGGATGTAAGAAGGGTCAAGAAAGATTGAAGGAAGCAGAAGGTTTTATTCAAGGGGGGCACAACGTAACTGTCTTCATGTATTCTAAGAGCTGTCAAATAGAAAAGAAATTAGACTTGTTCATTGGGCTTTTAAGTTTGGAGAAACCCCTAAATGAACCGGCATAAAGGTTTATGAGCCGCTAAGTCCCCTTTGCTCTAATGAATTATGAGTTTCTTGTCATAGAAAGGGTTCAAACAAGAATTGAGGGCTGAGCCCCGGTGACGTAGTGGTTGTGCGCGGGACTGTGGCCCACTGGGATGGAGGTTCGATCCCAGCTCCATGGAGCAAAGGCTGGACCTCCTACTCCCACCACCTGAGGGCAGTGATGCCCCCCCCCCCAAAAAAAAAAAAGAATTGGATGGCCTGGTAGGAGAATAAGAGATGGTCCCAGACTCCCTGAGACAATCCTCATCCTCTGGTTTCCTCTTCTAGCAAAAGCCACTGTGTCTTTTCCTCCTTTGAGTGGCCAGCCACACATGCTCCTTGTGTGCACCTATCCTTCCACGTGGAATTCTAGTTTCCCTCATGCTTCTCTCTGTTGAAGACTCCAAACACCGAACCTGTCCATTGAGGCCTACTTCCCTTTCATGTTCTACCCTCCAGAAACTGTCAATTCTCTGGGCACTGTGAAGGTCAAAGCCATCTGAAACTCACTGGGCATGTGCAGAACCTTAAGGCTATGCCTTCAGATTGAATACCAACTGTGAGCCAGTTACTTACGTACCTTATTGAATGTGATCTCATATTAACCCCAGCAGTTGAAGTACTTCTTTTCCGTGCCTCTTGGCTTCATGACTTTTATCATGTTGCTGAACTTTTGTACCTCAGCTTCTTTATCTGTAAATGGGGGATAGCCTAGTATCTATTTCACAGGGTTGATATGAACATTACATGAGGCCGTACAGGTACAGCAGCTCACTGCCTGACATATGCTAAGGACTCAATAGATACTAGTCATCACTATTAGCAAGCCCATGTATTGTATTGTAACCATTTTACCATGAAGTCAGTGAGGATAAAATAATCTTCAGCAGTTACAAACTAATCCAATGGCCTGATCCATTAGAATTAGCTGTGAAAGATTTTGTTAATTTTTTTTAAAGCCAATAATTCCAAATCCCATTTTGGAAGATTCCAGTTCAATGTCTTTGGGTCTGAGGTCTAGTAAAATTGGGAGACTGCTGACAGAATATGCACAGACTCTGTCGTCAGATGGGCCTGCAACGAATTCCAGGTCTGTTGGATTTAATAGGCTAGCCAGTGGCAGAACCAGGAAGTTATGCAATCATCCCCACGGGAAGAAAGTTAGGGTGTTCTTAGATGCACATATTAAAAATGTTATGAAGAATCAGGTAGGAATGTGTTGCCATAAATAGCAGTAACAACAGCAGCAGCATCTAATTGCTGATTTACCATGTGTTCAACATTGTTCTAAGAGGTTTACATGCATGACCTCACTCAATTCTCCCATAAACCCAAGGTAGGTAGGTTTATTCTTCCTATTCACTCATGAGGAAACTGAAACCCGGAAAGGTTTTGAAAGCCAGGCAGAGTGACCCCAGAGTTCACACTCCGAACAAGTTTGTTAAATGGCCTCTTCACATTTCCTTTAGAAAACAAAGAAGCCTGCCAATTTAGAGATGTGAGCAGAATCAAGAGCCATCAACTTCTGAAGGGGCATTATGGGTGGATGTAGAGAAAAGGAGACTACCCAAGCCTGTGAGATCCAGAGTCGGAGTTCCTCACACTCAGAAAACATAGGAAGCAAAAGCTTCTCCAACTAAAGCCAAGATGGAAAGGTTTATTGGGAGGAGACAAGAGTCATTTATGGAGCCCGAGGGTCAGAAGCACAGCACGTTCTCCCAAAGGACTAGAACTGAGGTTCCGTTAGGCAAAAAGGCAGCTCCTGGCCCCATCCTGGTGTCCTGTGATCTCTGGTCTTGGCTTCTCTCTGCCCGTCTGCTTCATGATTCTTTTCCTTCCTAGTGGCTTCTTCCCCACTACTCCATTTGTGAATGACCTCCATCACTCTTCTCAACTGAGAGAGAGCGATGGGAGTGACAGGAGAGGCTCGGACAGGCACTTTCAAAGTGGGGGTGAGAGGCTGAGCAAGACTGCTGCAAGCTACCTACTGAAGTGAACAAAGAACCAGAACAGGAGGAAATTACAGAGAACCAAAGAAGAAGATGCGAGAAATGAGGAGAAGGGAGAATAGATCTGGAAACTTCCACACACACAAAAATCTTTCCATAGAAAGATTTAGAACTCAAACCAGAAAAACTTAAGTTTGGGAGGGGTGGTGTATGTTTCTTGGCTCTAACAACAAAGAAATTTGATTTTAAGAAATCTGATTTACTGAAACTGTTTCTGGGGCCAACAGTTGTACTCTTTGGGTATTGGGTGAAATCAGGGCAGGGATGAGTAATGGCTGCAGGGTCAGAGGGCTGAAATCTCTCTCTTTTTTTTTAACATAAGAGGAGAAGGCAGAAAGCATGAATAGGAACTTTTCTCAAATAAAAATAGTGAAGCCATTGCTTATCAAGATGTCATCCACATAGGTGTCTGCCTTTCCCTGCAGACAGTGCTTCCATCTCTCTAACCTTCTCCTGAAGCATTCCATGCTCTTTGAAATGGCATCTGCAGAACCCATCAAAACATTGTTTATT
Source organism: Nesogale talazaci (assembly GCA_004026705.1). Taxonomy (NCBI): domain Eukaryota; kingdom Metazoa; phylum Chordata; class Mammalia; order Afrosoricida; family Tenrecidae; genus Nesogale; species Nesogale talazaci. The sequence continues at coordinate 41,519 of PVJH01014139.1, forward strand.
TTAGATTCCCATTTGTGTATGCTGAGGTATCGATCCTGGTTTAAAAAATCAAGCTACATGTATAAATATGCTTGATACAAATGATGTGTTGAATGCTATAAGAGATGTAAGAGTCCCCAATAAAATCATTGGGGGGAAAATCGAGCTATATATACACACTCACAAACCATTTTCAAGCAGATCAGTTCATAAAAGAGAGCTCTGGGTCAACCTCCAGCAATTCAAGGTGTTTTTTTTTTTTATTGTTTTGTGTTTCCCATGTTATCTGAATTTGAGAAATAAAAAGAAGTCTCGGGGCACAATCAGGCCTGAAGGGTAGTAGATGTCCCAAGAAAATCCTCACACTATCACTTAATTCTAACTCCAATCTAAGATCAATTATTCTATGACAAGGACTCTACTTTATGTGGGACCTCAGGAAGAGATCCCTGAAGATATGGGTGCCATAGCAAAGTGTGATGAGGAAATTACGTGGTGCCTAGCTAATGGAAAGAATAGCATCTGGGAGGGCTGAGCCCCAGTGGCGTAGTGGTGGAGTGCGGGACTGCGGCCCACTGGCTGAGCGGTTCAAATCCAGCAGCAGCAAGGCTGGGTAGCTCCCACGACCACCAGAGGGCAGTGATGCCCCCCACAAAAAAAAGAATAACATCTGGGGTCTGAAGCCTCATTTGCAAACAAGCAGCCATCGAAGAGAGGTGTCAACTAAGTCCACACAGAAGATACACGGCAGCCTGTGTGGTCCATCATATAATCCATATCTAAAGAAGAGAATGGCATCAGGGTTTAGATTGTGGACACTTGGTTTGCTGAAGGCTATGGATGACAGTGCTGTCTCATAGTGACCCTTTGCAGAACAGAATGAAACACTTCCTGTGCCATCCTCACAGTAATTCATATTCCTGAGCCCATTGATGCAGTTATTGTATCACTCGATTTCATCGAGGGCTTTCTCTTTTTCATTGCCCTTCTACTTCACCAGACATGATGTTCTTCTCCAGGAACTGGTCTCTCCTGACAACATGTCCGAAGTCTGTAAGATGAAGTCTTGCCATCTTTGCCTCTAAGGAGCAGAGGCCTTACTATTGGTTGGTCTACCGCTTTGTCCTACTGTGGTGATGTGTGTTGCCATGATGCTGGTAGCTATGTCACTGGTATTTCAAATGCCAGCAGGTTCACCCAAAGTGAATCGGTTTCAGTGAAGGGTCCATACTAAGAACAGACAGTGGAAGACTGGGGTCCCCACTTTGGCGGACGAAGTCATTGAAAACTTTATGGAGGACAGTGGAAGCCCCAAAGTCATTTGCAGGGTCCACACCTGGTCCAAGACTCTCTTTCCATCATAGGTGAGGGATGTGAAAAACTCTGGTATCAGGCAGATAACATTGTAATGTTGATGATCACAGGTACAGTTAGGTCAAAATGTCATCTCTCGTCATTCGATGTCCCTTTTGACCCATTGTAAGACTGTGTCAGTTAAAAAAAGAAGTAAACAGAACCACAATGAATTCAGCCAGTCCCTCCTGAATCCCCTCTGAACCATGGTCCAGGGACACAGATAGCTTTGCTAAGATGCAGAATGCCTTGGAAAGCAGATTGTTGGAGATGCAGTTAAGTTTGAATTTCACATCCTATCATTTGATCTCCCTTATGCTCCATTTACATCTGCTCTAGTTTTTAATATCTTATGCTTTCTTTTCCATTGAAGTGTTTCTCGGTTTTACTTTGGTATTCTTGTGTTGTTGTCTTAAAAATGTTTTTCCCTATGTGCAATCCAGACTAGGTAACCCTATAGAGGCAGTAACTTTTTTGGTGGGGGCATCACTGCCCTCTGGTGGTTGTGGGAGCTACCCACTGCTGCTCCTGAGAGCCGCCGCTGGATTTGAACCGCCAAGCCTGCAGGTTGCAGTCCCACACTCAACCACTTACGCCACCTGGGCTCAGCCCAAGAAGCAGTAACTTAATGAATGGTTCCTGGGATACAGTATGGCAGGGGAAATGGGGAGCTAATCATGATGAGTGCAAGAAGGAAGAAAATGTTCTAAAACTGATTGTGGTGATACTTGTACAACTCAATGAAAATTGTATAATATTTGTCCATAAAACTGTTGAAAAGGAAGAAAAAATCCTCATAGGACAGCCCTAGTTACCCATGGAGGATGAACAGGTGCATTGCCATGATAGAAAAAAAAAAAAAAAACCTCAGCTCAACTTTCCTAGCTTTTTTTCCTCATCACAGCAGTTTTCACCTTTCATAAAGCTTCTTTAAAATGAGCTCCTATGATCATGGTTCTGTGTCCTTTAAGAAGACCTATGAAGCTTACCCTGATGGAGTCCAAAAGAAACCATCACCCCGGTCTTCTGAGTGCACCCTCTACCTTGAGTCAAACTGGCCCAGCAGATCCCCTTGTGAAATCCCCTTGACTGAACCTGCCCTTTTTCTCTAAAAGGACACATTTTGTTTGGAATAAACCCCTGCAAGTATCACCTGAAACCCTCCTAGTAACACCTTTTCTCTTACCTTTGTATTTGTTACTAAAGAGGAAATTTGAAATAGAATCACAACTACCTCTCATCAGGGGACCTGGTTGAACATGGTTTGTACGTGTTCGTAGTGAGGTTTGAATTTTTAACCAGAATCGGAAGCTGAGCATGCAAAAACAGGCATCTATTTTTTTAAAAACCAGGCATTGATGGATTAACACAGGTTTGCATTGCTTTCAGGTGCTTTTGCAAAGACTATCCCTAGGCTCTTTTTTTTTTGCATGAGAGGGCCATAGCAGCCCAGAATGGGAGAACAGCAGTGCCTCATTAGGAATTTGTCCTAGACTGGGTAATTTGACTGTAGGTTAGATCTGGCTTGCCAATATGACCAAGATTCTAGATATCTTGATATTCAAATGTCAGAGGGATTTTTCCACTTGATAGAGGGAGCGAAAACAACAGTGGCTACACTTTCTCAATGGAAGTTCTAGAGAACAAAGAAACACTATCTTCAAATAACAGTAGAGAGTATAGAAAAAGGAACAACTAGGGCTCATGTAGAAAGAACATATTTTGAAAAGGATGATGGCAACATAGGTACAAATACACTTGATACGGTTGATGTATGGTATGGATTGTTATAAGAGCTGCAAGAGCCCCCAATAAAATGATTTTTTAAAAATAAATAAACATTAGTACAGCAAGTGAAGGGTTAAGTCACTCAGAAATGTATGCTTTAGAAAAACATTAGGTGCTCTTGAAAAATAAAAACAAAGGGATTGCAGGAATTTGACCTAATGCATCAATGCATACTATAAAACTGTATTAATCCAAAGGTTTGATACTGCCATAGAAATAGTAAGTCCATGAAAAGGCATGGCATTCAGATACAGACCAACAATGTGTGAAAGTTGTGTATAAAGGTGACTTTTTTTGGCATCACTGCCCTCTGGTGGTGGGAGTAGGAGGCCCAGCCTTTGCTCTGTGGAGCTGGAATTGAACCTCCATCCCAATGGGCTGCAGTCCCATGCACAACCACTACACCACCGGGGCTCAGCTAAAGGTGACTTTTAAGTTAATGGAAAGCAAGAAGGACTTTTCATTGTATGTTATTAAAACTATTAGCTAGTCATATGGAAATACATAAAGCTTGTACCCTACCCGGATCTTTACACTAAAATATCACCCATATGAATTTAGTATTTAAACTCAAAGGAAAAAATTCATAAATGCTCTAGAAGAAAACATGAGTACAATTATGTAAACTTGAAAGACCTTTCTAAGCATAATACAAAATGCAGTGACTATTAAAAAAATGAATCTGATATGTACACACTATAAGCCACCCAAAGACCATAAACAAAGCAAAAAGACACAAAAACAAAGAGGCCCATGGCACACAATTACTAACAATGTGCCCGATGCATTCCAACTAAGAGGTGCAAACACAAGGGGGTGAAATGTTATCATTTCAACCAGTCATCCCTAAACGAATTGCCCCCTCTAAACTGCCAATCCTTATAAAATCATCTTACGTCATTGGCCTTCTCTATCCTTTTGGTGTTCTGAAGATAAAAGCTGATAATCTCCAGGAGCGATGCCTGTGCATCTCCTCTGCGGTGACCTGTGACCCTTTTACTTCACACACAGTAAGCTACTGATTTCAAGCTCCCTTACGCAAAACTTACACCTTGCACACAGATGTGTGAATTACTATGATAATGTCTTTGTTATTACGATTAGTGCAATAAAAAAAATCTATTGATTTTTTCCTCCAAATTGCAAAGCCAATACATATTTGTTGCAAGTGTCTCTGGAAAACACAGATACTTAAACTTCTCTGTGATCCCACTAAGCAGAAGTAACCTCTTAAATGATATACATTATGTATTTTTCTGTGTTGAGTTTCTTTGACCTAATTTTTGTCACGTTGATTTTTTTTAATATTTTGGTACACTGGAGGGTTTTGGGGTGCATTTATGTTTAATTAATCTACCGTGAACATCCTCCTATATCATGAAAACTTCTACAGCAGGGTGTTTAATGGTTGCAACTGATTACATTGTATGGAGAACACATACATCATGACATAAAATAAAATTATCTGTTAGAACACGTCTCTAATTTTCCTTCATTATAAACACTTTTGAAGAGAACACAATTGGGGATTTTTCAACATCCAAGGACTCTCTTAGGGTATAGATTTGTGGGTTGCATCCATAGATTCCCTATCAACATAATTACCCTGCTTCCTGTTAGACAACATGCAGCCGGTTCTGATTCACAGTAGCGATGTACGGCAGAAGGAAACACTGCCCAGTCCTGTGCCTTAGTCATGATCGTGTTATGTTTGAGCCCATTGTGGACGCCACTATGAAACCCGTCCCATTCAGGGTCTTCTTCTTTTTCATTGACCTCTACCAAGCATGAGGTCCTTCTCCAGGGAAGGGTCCCGCCCAGCAACATGTGCAAGGTACAAAGGATGTGAGGTAAAGTAACACTTTAGTTGACCCTAAGGAGCATTCTGACCCTACTTCTTCCTTTGTTCTTTCTTTGGGTAACCCATGGCATATTCACTATTTGTCATCAATCCATGATTCAAATGCATCCATTCTTCAGTCTTCTTTGTTCCTTGTCCAGCTTCCTCATGAATGTGCTATGATTGAAAACACCATGGCTTAGGTCAAGCACACCATATTTTTCAAATTTGCATCTTTGTGTTTTAACACTATAAAGAGGTCTTTTGCAGCCAATGTGCCCACTGCAATGCATCATTTGAGTTCTTCACTGCTTTTTTTATGGGCAACGATTATGGATCCAACTACAGTGAAACCCTTCACAACTTCAATCTGTTCTTTGTTTATCTTGATATTCCTTATTGGTCTGGTTTTTTGTTTTCTTTACAGTGAAGTATGGTTCCTACTGAAGGCTGTAGTCTTTGATAGTGCTTCAAATTCTCTTCACTTTCAGCAGCAAAGTTGTGCCATCTGCATCCCACAGATTGTTAATGAGCTTCCAGTCTGGTGCCTGGGTCTTCTTTATATAGTCCAGTTTCAGGGATTATTTGCTCAACACACAGATTGAATAAATACGATGAAGAAATGTGCACACGCCTCTCCTGAGCCCTGGTATATAGTCAATAAAACACGTGTTAACAACTTCCTGTAGTCTCTGAATTTCAGTGAAGACCATTCTGATGTCAACAGTGGTATCATTTGTTCTCTTCTGAATTCGACTTGAATTTCTGGCATATAACTGTCAATATATTGCTACAATCATTTTTAAATTATATTCAGCATAGTTTCACTTCCACAGAATAGTAATGGTATTGTTTGATTAGTTCTGAATTATTTTGGATCCTCTCTCTATGGATGGGCACATATGTGGATCTCTTCAATTTAACATAAGCAAGCAAACATCTCCGGTATCCAATAGGTTGAAATATTTCAACTAATATTCCCTCAATTCTTGGAACCTTGTTTTTCAGCAATGCTTTAAGTGTAGCTTGTTCTTCCACCTTTACTCCCATCAGTTCTTGAGCTTATATCACTTCCTGGAAATGTTAAATATCAACCAATTCTTTTTGGTACAGTGACTCTGTTTTCCTTCCACCTCCTCTTGATGCTTTCTGCATCTTCCAATATTGTGTCCATATGAACCTTCAATATTTCAACTTGAAGCTTGAATTTTTTTTTCTTCAGTTCTTTTATCTTAAGAAATGTAGGCTGAGCCCCGGTGACATAGTGGTTGTGCGTGGGACTGCGGCCCACTGGGATGGAGGTTCAATTCCAGCAGCGGCTCTGCAGGAGCATATGCTGGGCCTCCTGCTCCCACTACCAGAGGGCAGTGATGCCCAAAAAACAAACAAACAAACAAACAAACAAAGGAAATGTCAAGCATATTCTTCCCAGGCTAGATTTCAAAAAGCAGTTGATGCAGACAGGGAGTAAAATGTACACATGTTTTTCTTCTAAGGTTTGGATGTTGTTCTGCCTTAATACTGCTTCTCTCTCTGTCTTAAACTCTATGTTATCTATTTATTTAAATTAAAATCTTATTTTAAAGACACCAGAAAATTAGCATGCAGTTGAATTAAAATCAAATCTGGAACTAGCTACAGCTTGATAAGGAAATGGTCTTTGGAAAATTTATTACCCCAATTCTGTGCTTCAAAGTTCATTCCAGCTATCTTTTTTGGGGGGAGGGCATCTGCCTTCTGGTGGTGGTATTCCAGCTATCTTAAGCAGGATTAATTGATGATAAAACTCTGCAAGTAGAAAGACCCTGATCTTGAACATGAATGGAGTCATTTATTTTTGTTATTATTTTTGCCTCTATATTGTGTTTTTATTTCTTTCCTTCTTTCTTTCTTTGCTTCCTTCCTTCCTTCCTTCCTTCCTTCCTTCCTTCTTTCTTTCTTTCTTTCTTCTTTTTTCTATTGTCAGGTTACTGCATTGGGCATAGCCACATCTACCAGAATGAGGCAAGAAAGTATGCTCAAGTTATTTATTAGCCCTTGAAAGACTCGGCGAGGTGACAAAGGTGAAAGTTATTAGTAAAACGAAGCTGTACACTGCCCCTCTCTCTGCCTGTACATTTCCTTCCCTCTCATTGCCTGTGTTTATGTGAATCTGACTCACACCTCCTGCCCTACTTATAGGTCACTTCCTCGGGGAAGTCTTTCCTGACCTCCCGGCTATTAAAAAAAACTCCCTTCACAACATTCTATATGACACTTCCTCTTTCAAAGCACTATTACACTCAGAGTTTCTCGTTTCCTCATTCCCTCTGTGACGCAGGTGTCACGCCTATATTGTTCACTCCTGCCTCTCCCTGAGCTAATAAAGTGATAACTCATTCACAAAAGTGAACGCTGGGTGAACAATGCGCAGGGATCAATGAAGAGATGCAAAATGATCTGTGCTTGCTTTGTGGGTACACAGAGGCATCATCCTCCACAGACGTGTGGCATCATCCCGCCCTCCTCTGCGCAGTTATCCTCGGTCAGGGAGGCGTTTCCAGACCACTCTTTCTAAAATTGCAGTCTGATCATCTTAGCCTTCCCTTGTGCTTCATCCTGTGACCTTTCTTGTCTTCATTATAGAACTTGTACCACTATCTGACATGCTGTCATGTAGTCATTTATTCATTGTACATCTTCCAAGGTCATATATGAGGGAAGTGGCTATTTTAATGTCATTTTCCCGCACGCGAGCAGTTTCCAGTATATAATAACCCACCATACTGCCATTGATTCCAACTCCCAGAAACCCCACGGGACAAAGCAGAACTGTCCCTTTGGATTTCCAAGACTTTACACCTTTATAGGAGCTGACAGACTCATCTTTTTCCCTCAGGGTGACTGGTGGATTCAAACCACAGACCTTGTATTAGTAGCTCAGTGCATAACTAGCACTCAGAAAAAATTAGTTGAATGAAAGAATGAATGAATTAGTGAGATTCTAAAGCACACCACAACTGAGTCACTCTGCACTTAAATAGTTATGTCAAATTTCAGCAAAGCACTCTATATTATTAGTGGTGAATAAGAATATATAAACTTAGTGTTGGGGCTGAGCCCCGGTGGCATAGTGGTTGTGCGCAGGACTGTGGCCCACTGGGACGGAGGTTCAATTCCAGCAGTGGGGCTGGGCCTCCTACTCCCACCACCGGAGAGCAGTGATGCCTCCCCACCCCCACCCCCCCAAAAAAAAAACTTAATGTTTTTTTCCCCTTCAATTAGATGTATTGTTTCTATCATCTGTTAGCCAATCTTTTGAGTGGCTTCTCTCAGAATATTGTTCTTATACTGACTGGTAGTGAATTTGCAATAAGCAGAAATTAAGTATTTCATTAGGTATAAGCTGAAACAAATGCATCCATAAATTGCACTGTAAACAACCACTATGGAAATCAATTTGGAGATATCTAAAACAGATGGAAATTGAACTACCATATGACCCAACAATCCCCCTACTGGGGATATACCCAAAAGAGGCAAGTAAGAATCCACGACAAGGCATCTGTGCCCCAAAGTTCATCGCAGCACAGTTTACAATCACAAGAAGTTGGAAGCAGTCCAAATTTCCATCAACTGATGAGTGAATTAAAAAGCTGTGGTACATACATGCAATGGAGTACTATGCATCACTGAAAAGTAGTGATGAACACGTGAAGCACATCTCCGCTTGGGAAGAACTGGAGGAAATTATGCTAAGCAAAGTTAGCCAAGTGCAAAAGGACATGTACAACATGAGTCCGCTGAGGTAAGCTTAATAATAATTTTTTTAAATGCAAAAGTGGTATCGGGAAAAATCTATAATATACAGAAAATCCTGGGAGAAGGCCCAGGTAGTACAGCTGGGACTATATCAAATCCAGGCCTACATATAGTAGCCAACTAGGGTGGGACGCCGGGATATGGGAGGTGAGATGCTGTTAAGTAGAGAAGGAATGGGGTACTAACCCACCCAAGGGGAGGGTATTCTTGATATCTCCACAGGAAAACAGGAATCAAACTTAAATAAGGTGTTCTCAGAAGTGAATGTAGCTTGAAGCAATGGAGCCAAGAACCAGTGGAAAGGTCTGAGAGCACAACCCAAATTCCAACTACCGGGCACCCACCACTCCCCCAGGGGCGTTTGCCTTGGAGGTCAGCACCGAAGCTGAAGTTTGGGGAGAAAGATCTACCTGACCAGAGTACACGAGAATAAATGAAGAGGGAGGAAGATAGAATGAAGTACACCCTGGCCCATCAAGCCTTCGGGACGATATTCCTACTCAGAACTGCCGATACAACGAGAGGATCATATGGGCCGGTCCCAGTATGAAATACAGCTATCCTCACTGGCCCAAGACATTTTGGGGTCAAAAATGGAGAAACACGGTCAGGATTGTACCCTGTCTGACCCAACCACACCAAAATACTAAGGGTGTGCGACAGAACATGGAGCTCCAGATCAAGCACCAAAGTAATACTTTGTGACACCGCATCCCACTCAACCAGAAGACACTCCTGGAGGTCAACGAACAGACCTTAAACTACTTGTAGGATTTTACATTGTTATTATTATTGTATTCTTGCATGTACATCTACATATTGGATATGGGGGGGTTGTTGATGTTTTCATTGTTTTCTTTTCTTTGCTTGCTTCATCATAGGATGCCTTTTTTTTGAGTATGTTATTTTCTCTACAGGTATATCTGGATGGGGTGGGATGGATGGGTCTAGGGGTGGGGGTGATGGGACTGATGGTACCAGGGTGGATATAGGAGGGGGGGCTGTTGGCTGATCCAGGGATGGGGGGAGTAGAATGTGGTTCAGGATCGGTGACAGGGTGGGTGGGTGTGAAAGGTCTGATAGCGATTGATTAAGACTAATGTAATAGAGAGACAATATTGAAACCCAAATGGAGGTTGAGTATGATGTTAGGACTGGAGGAGGTATAGGGAAATTGAGAAAAGAACTGGGGAGTAAGGGGCATTTATAGAGGTTAAATACAGGCATATACATAGGTACATATATTTATATGATGAAGGGGAAATAGATCAATATGCATATACTTATGGGCTTAGAATTAGGACAGCAGATGGGCATTAGACCTCAGTCAGGTACTTCTTCAGTGCAAGAACATTTTGTTCTATTGAATTGGCATTCCATGATGCACAACTCCCTGACACAATCACAGAAAACAAATGTGTTCATAATGCAAATGTGGTGAAGAAAGCTGATGGTGGACAGATATCAAAACATGTACATCTGTGGTCTTAAAGGCTTGAAAATAAATAAGTGACCATCCAGCTCAGAAGCAACAAAGCCCACATGGAATAAGTACACTAGGTTATGGGACCAAGAGATACCAAAGGGATCAATTATCAGGTTTCAAGAACTAATAATCATAACATTATATGCTCACTTTTCTGGTAGGATCGTTGATGACAAATATGTGCATAAGCAAATGTGGTGAAGAAAGCTGATGATGTCTGGTTATCAAAAGATGTGCGTCTGTGGTTTTAAAGACATGAAGGTAAATAAGTGGCCATTTAGTTAAGAAGCAAGCCCACATGGAAGAAGCACAACAGTCTGTATGACCACAAGGTGTCAAAGGGATCCGGTATCAAGCATCAAAGACCTAAAAAATATATCAATATAAGTGAGGGGGAGTTCAGATTGGGGACGCAAAGCCCATCAATAAGTGGAGACACATCCTCTTACAGAGGGGTTGTAGTGAGGAGATGAGTTAGTCTAGGTTCAGTGTAGTAGCAATGAAATGTTCTCAAATGCTCACTCCCACCGACTATCATTATCCCAATTCTGCCAGACAGATTTGGCTTGACCAGGGGATGCACATTGGAGTCGAAAACATGGAAATTTAGGATAGATAATCCCTTGAGACTAGTGGAGAGTGGTGACACTGGGAGGGTGGAGGGATGGTGGAGTAGAAAGGGGGAACAAATTTCTCAGATCTACATGTGACCTCCTCTCCGGGGTGTGTGTGGGGGGGTTGAGTGAAGTGACACATTAGATAGTGTAAGATATGAAGAGGTAATAACTATTTGTAAGTTATTGGAGGTTCATGGGGTAGGAGAAGGGGGAAGGGGAAATATGGGGAGTTGGAATTAAAAAAAAAAGAACTAGAGGAAAGAGGGGAAGAGGACCTTATGCTGGAGGGGTTCAAGTAGATAATGTAGATGAATGTGGCAACATGTGTACAAAATGCTTAATACGAACGATGTATTAAATGTTGTAAGAGCCCCCAATAAAAGCTATGTTAAAAAAAATTGCACTGTGAGTGTTGATGTGCTTGTTAGCTTGTTCTTTCTTTTGGGCCAAAGAGTCATACAATAAAGCAACCAAAGTTGACTTATCTTTGAGGAAATAATTTATGACCTCAACTAGGTAAAGCCTAATGTAATCCATGAATGCTTTCAATGTGAAGGTCAGCCATCAGTGTTTGGAAAGCATCAAAGAAAATGGTACATGGGAAGCAAGCCACATGTGTATTAATACATATTGATTCAAATTTTATAAATAAAGTGTGTACATTTGGAGAAAGTTAAAAGTGGTTGTAGAGACTTATCATTAATCACATTCTCATGAAAAGGTTATGGGAGAAATGTTCTACAAAGTTGTTTATAATAATAATAATTCTAAAAGGAAGCCAGCATAGCCAAGTATCCCAGAACACTCTGTGTGTACTCTGGCGATCTTCCATGTTATTCTGGTTTTCTCGCCTTGAAGTCATCAGTTATCCACCTAAGTTGGGCCGTCCTTTAGATGACTTGCTCTGGCTGCGCTGGAAGCAATGGAAAATTCCAAGGGCATCTGTTTTGAGGCCATGCTGTTAGGGCCATCAAGACAGTTCCAATTCATAATGAGCAACCCAATGTCCAGCCTCAGTAAACCAAGAATCGCATTGTGAACTCGATTCCAAGATGAAAGTCCAAATCGCTGAGAGTGTGTTTGTGGAGATTAGTGTTATTTTTCTTTTCAGATATTTTCCAGCTTAAAACCTTGCTTCTGGGGAAGATATACAGCTGTTCAAGCACAGACAGAGCAAAGGGACTTCCAAACTCAACAAGACAAATAAATACCCCACGCACGCTCAGTCAATTGTCCTAAATAAGAGCCCTAGCCACGTTTGGGCCTTGTTCGGCCATGAAGTAAAGTCAGAGGCCATTTCAGAGGTTAGGGCAGGCTTTATTGGAGGGCTGGTGGACGACTTCAGCAACTCGAGTGTGAGCTGAGGAAGCCGCACCAAGGGGACAAAAGGAAGGGTTTTTATACCCCTCTGGTGGGCTTGGCGGGAACAGTTGCATTTTTAAATTTTTCAGGAGGGAAACTTCTGGTGGGAAATACGTGCACAGCAGAATTTCGCAAGGGAGACAGTCGTTAAGCTTATCTAAGGGTTTACAGCAGGGTGGGCACAGCTGAATTTTGCAAGGGAGACAGTCGTAAAGCTTTACAGCAGGGTGACAGCAGGGTGGGGTGTGTGCATTTTTAGAAATGAGCCCATGTCCTGGAAATTCCAGAAAACCCAGAAAGCCGCGGTTTGAGACATGGTGAAATGGAGGCACTGAGCCTAAAATGGAGTCTCCTGTGCCAAGGCCAGACAGGCCTAAACCAAGAAAACAATACTTTTCCCCTGAGACCATGAACTCAATGGCTACATGTTTCCTAAGGACAGTAGATATTTTAAAATGAAAGTAAGCCAGCTTACCTCTGCTTCTTCTCTTAATGTGGGCCTTCTACTAGTTTATGAGCAGCTTGGCTGTGACTCCTGGCTCACCGCACTATATGGGAATTAGCCTTTCCAAGTAGGTGAAGCTAAAACAATTGGCAAACTTCCTAAGAAAATGGAATTCCTTCCTCTGCCCCTACCTAATCCTACGAATTAAGTATGTAGTTGATAAACAACAATTTCATTGTTGTACCAGGGGAGAAGAATACTTTAAGACTCCCAGTCTCTTTAATACTTTAGACTGGGTTTCAGGCATCCAGATGTCTTCATTTGCAAGGCATCAAATATTTTCATCGTCCACAAATGGGGCTATTGAACAATGACGAATGAATGGTGTACAATGCAACTATTTTTAGTATGGTAATTGTAATTAAAAGGCAGTGGAATGATAATCCTGCCCAAGCATGCCTGATATCTCTCCCTGTGCATTTTCCCAAAACAACACTTTCTATGTCTTGCTGTAGAGACTTGTTGCTTGCTTCCCTCCTGGTGAAGAATGGGTAACACTTGCCATTCTTTCTAAACCAACTGAATGGTGCATATGAAACTGTGGTTTTGGCTAGACACAATTGCTCTTCTTCATTTCATGATTTATACAATCTGTGGTTTGAAATTTCTTTTCCATACATAGTGTCAAATCTCTCTGGTGCTGCTGCTTCTCACTGCTATCCAGTTCCTTCTGACTCCTGGCGACGCTCTCCGGCACTTTGGAATTGCCCCATGGTTCCTGAACCTGTAAGACCTGCGCAAGAGCAGATGGCCTCATCTTTCTCCCATGACGTGGTTCTTCGGTTTCAACTGCAGACTTTGTGATTAGCAGCCCCACACATAATCCACTACACTGAATCAAATTCCTCTGAATCAAATCAATCTCCTAGATAAGTAACTGTAAATTATAAAGAATATAAGAGTTCTAGGTAATCAGTTCATAACACTTTTCATTAGAAAAATATATTCTGAAATATACATATTTACATATATATTTCTAATCCATAGCACCATCCTAAATTGGAAATATTTAAATATGTATTTAATGAAAATTAGAACTATGCATAAGTAAATCTTTATAAATGTACCTTATAGGTAAGGTCCCTATAAATCTGAATCCACTCATTAGCAGGCATTTTATGCCTGTGACTATAATCCCATTTGAGAGTAGATTGTCTTTCTTATTATGTTAATAAGGCAGGATGAGTATAGAAAGTGACTTAAATGGACCTCCTTGGAGAGAGAGAAGGGATTAAAGAAGCAAGGGAAGGAAGCAGGGAAGAGGACAGAAGATGGCTCACCTCAGGAAGCCAGCCTAGGAGCCAAAGCTCAAGCTCGGAGCTGACAGACAGAAAGTGTCCCCTCCTCCTAACCTTGGAATAACCCATTTGCTTTTCCTTTTTTTAGTCATTTTATTGGGGGACTCATACAACTCTTATCACAATCCATACATCCATCCATTTATGTCAAGCACATTTGTGCATTTGTTGCCCTCATCATTCTCAAAACATCTGCTTTCTATTTAAGCCCTTGGTAATAACTCCTCATTTTTCCCTCTCTTCCCACACCCCCTCTCTCATGAACCCTTGATAATTTATAAATTAGTATGACTTTGTCATATCATACACTGGCAGATGTCTCCCTTTCACCCACTTCCCTGTTGTTATATGTAGAAGGCTTATAATCAGTTTCCCCTTTCTACCTCACACTTCCCAGTATCACGTCACTCTCACCACTGGTCCTGAGGGGATCACCTGACCTGGGTTCCCCATGTTTCTGGTTCCTATCTGTGCCAGTGTGCATCCCCCGGTCTAGCCGTCCGTATTTGTAAGGTGGAACTGGGATTGTGATAGTGGGGATGGGAGGAAGCATTGAAGAACTATTGGAAAGTTGTGTGTTTCATCATTGCTATACCGCACCCTGACTGGCAAGGCACCCACTTGTGGCATATCTGTTACAGCAGCGTGAAAACATCAAGACTGTTTATTTTACTGTTTGAGAGGGAAGTGGGTTTTTGTAGTTAGGTGTCATCGGGTCAGCTCTGAGTCAGAACAAAACACTGCCCAAACCTGTGCCGTCCTCCCAGGTGTCATGGTTGAGCCTGCTGCTGCAGCACTGCCTTACAGCTTTATAGCACTTACCATATGTCAAGTATTCTTTTTGACGCTTTGTATGTGTTGACTCAACCCAAAGCAAAGGACACCGTAACTCCAGAAGGAAGTTTCCAGTGTTTGCCTCATTTTACACTGGAAGAAACCAATACATTGAGAGGTTAAATAGCTTTCCAGAAAGCAAATGTTGGAGCAAGAATGCATACCTGGGCACTTGACAACAACATCTCTGCTTCCCGCCTACTCTTCTATCTTCACAACAATAGCCCTTGGATGTACATAGGGGTACCCTCCCCAAAGTGGAAAAAGCTCTGCTAGGCACAGCTTTCATAGTCTGCATTTTTCCTACTAGACAAGCCTCCAGCAACTCGCTCTGAGTTAGTGCATCCAGTGGCACCAGCTGGAAAGGTTCTCTCTGGTCACAATGAATTTTTTGGTAAAAGCAGTTTCGCTTGAAGCTCTCTCTCTCTTTTTTTTTTTTTTTTTTTTTGATGATTGATTTAAGAAAAGAACATGCAGTTGTGAAATTCTGTTTCCTGTTCAGGAAAAATACAGCAGAAATTCTTGTGAAGTTGAACACAACTTTAAAAGGATAGCACTATGGGAAAAACCCAAATGTACATGTGGTTTTGTTATTTCAAAAAAAGGTGTAAAGTCAATCTCATTCTGAAAGTCCAACAATTTTCTGAACCGACGATTCACAGTACATTTGGAGTTCATTGCACCAGATCAGACTGTCAATCAAGCTTTCTATTTAGAGGTTCTGAAAAGATTGCATAACAGTGTGAGACAAAAAAGGTCTGATTTTTTTTTTTTTTGCATTAAGAAGTGCTCTTTTCTTCTTTTCCTTTTCTTTTTAAAATCATTTTATTGGAGGCTTGGACAGCTCTTACTACAGTCTATACATACATCCATGTGTCAAGCACATTTGTACATTTGCTGCCATCATCATTCTCAAAACATTTGCTTCCTACTTGAGCCCTTGATATCAGCTCCTCATTTATTGCCCTCCTTTCCAGACCCCTCCCTCACAAACCTTTGGTAATTTATAAACTATTATTTTGTCATGTCTTACACTGTTCAACAGCTCCCTTCACCCAGTTTTCTGTTGTCTGTCCTCCAGGGAGGGAGTTGTATGTAGATCCTTGTGATTAGTTCCACCTTCCCCTTATCCTCCTGGTATCCCGACTCTCATTATTGGTCCTGAGGGGTTTATCTGTCCTGGATTCCCTGTGTTTCCAGTTCCTACCTATACAAGGATACATGCTCTGGTCAAACTGGATTTGTAATGTTAAATTGGGATAATAATATTTGCGGGGAGTGGGGGTTGGGATGGGGGGAGGAAGCATTAAAGAACCAGAGGAAAGTTGTGAGCTTCATCATTGCTATACTGCACCCTGACTGGCTCATCTCTTCCCTATGACCATTCTTAAGGGGATGTCCAGTTGCCTACAGAAGGGCTTTGGGTCTTCACTCCAAGCTCCTCCTCATTCACATTGATATGATTTTTTGTTCTTTGATGCCTGATAACACCCCTGATTGATACCTCATGATCACACAGGCTAGTGTGCTTCTTCCATGTGGGCTTTGTTGTTTCTGAG
>PVJH01014140.1:0-57837 GCA_004026705.1 Nesogale talazaci
ACCCATCTTTACTGAAACCTCAATTGCAGCTTCATGAGAGACCCAGAAACTGGAGACCCAGCTAAGCTGTGTCAGAAGTCCTGACCCACAGAAATTGTGATATTCTAATGAATGGGTTGCTTTTATGCCACTGTACTTTAGAGAATTTTTTAAAACACAGACACATGTAATTAATACAATCCCCATCCTGCTCTATTCTTTCATCTATCTCTCTGCTTGGGAAGGTTTTATAAAGCCACCTAACTTGTCTCCTGCCCCTCTTATGACTGAGGCTCTGGTCTTGTGCCCACAATGTTATTAAGTGATCATTCTCAAACTTAATAATAATCATCCTGCTATTAAAGGATACAGGTTGAGGTCATCAACTCTCAGTTCAGTCAGAAAACCACCAATTTTACCTGTGCTATAGTTGAGGTTCTTGGTTGGATTTCACTTGAGAGAATTAAAAATATTATTCCACCTTAAAATAAGAAAATAAAATTAGAAAAACCTGAGGATGTGGTAGTCATAAAAGCATTGAAAAATATCTTACTGATCCAACTTTGAGGCCCGTGGTCAGATTGTTCCTCTGTGCCTGCTAGAGGTTAATTGTGGCTATTTGCCTGGTTTGAACCACTGAAATAGAATGACACATGTCACTGCTCACTCAAAAACTCACTGCCATCAAGTCTATTCTGATTCATAGTGACCCTAACAGAGCAAGATAGAACTCACACTGGGTTTCTCAGTCTGTAATTTTTTTTACCATAGTAGAAAGCCCCATGCTTCTTTGTTGGAGAAGCAGGTTGTTTCAAGCTGCTAACCTTGTGATTAGCAGCCCAACACATAGGTCACTATTCCATTGTTAGGTAAAAGTATTTCATTGCTGCATGCAACTCCCACCTCCTTCTTCTCTGCCATAGTTAGCATGAAAGTATGTGTCATACAATTTTTTAAAAGCCTATGAGCAATGAAATCTGTATCCAGTGTGAGAAATAAATATTGTTGAAATGAGTCACTTAGATTTGGAGGTCACTTGAGGGTTACTACGAACAGCCCATGTCATTCTAACACATAGGCTAACAGAACTTATCCAATCTCCCATTTCTTATGTTAGGAGGTTATGAAGTCAAAATCCATGACCACCCAACAGAGCACACAGGTAAGAACCCACTATAGGACACTAGAGCAGTATCTTGACTCCCTGTCATGTCTACAAGGATGGATGAACCCTTTGCCTTCAGCACAAGGAGGTGGAGTAGGAGAGAGAGAGAGAGAGAGAGAGAGAGAGAGAGATCTTTAAACCAGGAGGTAGGGAATTTTCCTCTCCAGGATTATATACACTACTGATTAGAGAGAACCACCCATGCAGTTCAAGAGCTTCACAGGAGGCTACCCCTTGTTTCCTTCTTTCCTACCATGAATGCTCACTTTTTCTCAAGCCCTCTACCAGCTATACTGGAGACATCTTCAAAGTAGGCTGGGATTGGCTGATTGAATGTGAAAAGTCAGTTGGGAGTTTGTAGCAAGGAGCAAGTCATCTCATTGAGTTCCTAGAACTTGATCCATTTTTACTGTGTTCTCAAGACATGGATCTGGCAAGACAGGAAGATAGACACATGGTCTGGTTTATTCTTCCAAGGACATCTCTTATTATTCAATGGCTTTTAAAAGACTCTGAAGTGAGCCCCTTGGTAGGCTTCAGTGGGCTCTGAGCAATGTGACAGTCTGCCCTGCTTCCCTAGAACCATCTCCGCTTACATCTATTTCCCCGCTTTTGCTACCTTTCATTCTCCAAAAAAAAGTATCTCAATCTGGAAAATAAAAGTACACATTCACCAATGCTGGAGACTGTGGTAACCCGCCCAGCCTTATTTTCTAGTTTCCCGCCATGTTGTCCACTAGCTGTTATAGACGGATGGATTCCTTCCCTGCAGAAGGACTGCAGGAAGTTAGCCTTAGACAGCAGCTAGATTGTGATGTCTGCTGTGATACCATCTGCCCGTGTGAATTAGGAAACATTGCGTTCCTTCCATTGACCTCTGTGTTATGTAAAACAATGGAGCTGGGTTGAATGGCTCTCTGATTTCTTTCCAGTCTCTGGATTAATGAACCTGTCTATTGGTAAGCGTGCCAGCCATGAGGTAAGAGAACCACAGCCAGCTCCAAGCACGGGATGCACATGGAGTGAGTCACACAACCACAGAGGTGTTTACAGCTATCTCTTTCAAATCCATGTAGATGCTGTAGTGATTAATGAAATGCAAAATCACTTAAAAGTAATACTAGGTTTGGAGTACTATTTTGGATTGATTTTCTCAATCAGCCCAACACTAGAAGTGCCACTACTATCAAGTTGGGGGCCATGATCACAAGAAAAGGATCCCCATAGGATTGGGTGGAACAGGTGAGGGGCCATTGACGCTGTGAGCAATCAGTACAGGAGTATGCACAATGTCATCTCCTTGGCAGTTTCTTTCTCGGAGGAATAACACTGGGGCTTTCTTCAGCTTCTTCAAGGAGAATGTTGCCCTATGAATAAATTGTTACTCAATGGTTTTCAGAATCCTGCTTAGTCCTGTCCCATCCCCAACCCAACAAGTGGTTCTAAATGGTTCTATTGGCTGCATTCCTACTGTGACAGAGATGGTGGCAGGTGCTTTGCACAGGTAAAGTGATCCCCAACGAGCAAATGAAACCACAAAGAGCTCTGGTACAGACACTTGGCACTCTCCAGGTGGTGCTGTCCATGAAACCCTCATCAGGGGAGGGCTAAAACCACAGGACCTTGAAAGGTCCTTGAAAGAAATGGGCCATAAGGAGGCTGTGTGCATGATAAAAGGGAGGTCAAGGTCCTCAACAGTTTCATGGAAAATCTAACCCTGGCAAGAAGTACATAATGCTCTTTTTCTGTCCAAGGTACTAATATAGTCAAAAGTGAAACAGAAGTCCATTTTGCTGTAAGTGGGAGAGGGGACTAAAACCTCTCAGTTTTTCAGTGAGAGAGATCAGTCCTTCAAATTATTTTATATGCCCTTAGAAAGTTTTCGGCAACAAAATAGCTACTGAATTTAATTGCGCTTCCCTTTCAAATTCAAATTGGAATGAGAAAAACACACACTCCTTATCATGTTTCTGCTTTAGTCTTGTCTACAGAAAGGCCCACCGCAGAGGCAAGGAGTCTGAATCCAGGCCACTGCTGA
Organism: Nesogale talazaci; assembly: GCA_004026705.1. Classification (NCBI taxonomy): domain Eukaryota; kingdom Metazoa; phylum Chordata; class Mammalia; order Afrosoricida; family Tenrecidae; genus Nesogale; species Nesogale talazaci. The sequence goes on from PVJH01014140.1 coordinate 3,183, forward strand.
GCTGAAGCTCTCTCTTGCTGGGGGCTTGGGAAGAAGAACCTCCTCTCCAGCTGCTGGAGTCCCTTAGCTCCACAGTTCTTCAGCTATCTGCATGTGGCATCACTCTCCCCCAACCAGTGCTCCCCAGTCTAATTTCCTTCTTTCCTCACTCAAAAGTGACTCCTTGTAGGGCTCACTCAACACTGCTATGGCCTCTTTAACAAAACAAAGAAAACCCGATTCCCAAGTGGGATCTGGGGGAGAGCTTATTTGTGGAAGCTCTGGTTTCTAGGAAGAGTCCTGGGGGTGCCCTGGGCTTAGCTCACCAGAGGTGGTTCATCTTTTTGAGTGTTTCCTTTGCATTTCGTGCCCCAGTGCGGGGGTCGGATTTATGTAAGTCCTTGGAAAGCAGGATGGTCTGGTGAGGACAGTCTTCTTCATCAGGACAATATGTGTTTGTCTTTGCCTGGACTTTGCCCTGTTTAAGATTTGCTATATGTTTTCCATAAAATAAATTTTAGACTGGGGGTTTCTTTTCTCTCTGTACAACAGATTACATCCACAAGTATAGGGTTTAGGGTCTACAAAACATATTTGTGGAGATCACAACTCAATTCATAGCAAACTGTTTTCTCTGCACCTTTCTAAAGCACCAGGTAGGAAATCTGAATGACAGTCAGCCTCCTGCAGGAAGTCTTCTCTGCATACCCTGCCCCTCCCACACCTCCAGAGTCCTCTGCACTTCCTGTCCGCCCCTCTCTGGGTACTGTGGAGACAAATTTGGGGGACTCCTGGGTCTGTGGAAGAAGATAGAGAATTTCACTTAGAAAAGCAAGCCCTCATAACCCTTCCTGCAGCCTCCTGACTTCAGCTCTATGGGCTGGGGGCTGCAAGGGGCTGTGGTAAGCTGACTTCTGGGAAAGAACAAGGCAGAGGAGCTCTCTCTGTGGTTGCTGTGCTCTGACACATTCAAGCTCATATTGAAGATTCTGTTGGCCTGGAAATACTTATGTCCAGAGCAACTCACACCACATGAAACTGTTGGCATCTTAGAGAAGAGTTTCTTTTTACTTCCCTATCTTGTGAAAAATCAGAGAAAAGTCATGCTCCCAATGTCTCTGCATTCCTCTACATTCCTTCAGCCTTCTGGAAGTTCTCTCAGGGATCCATGGCCAGTGCTGGCAAAAGACAGAAGAAAACCAATGTTTGTGACCTTCTGAGTCACTGCAAAGAACTGCTGCCACCCTCCCACTCTTCCACCCTAACCCTCCCATCCTCGGCCACTCAGAGCCATTTAGAGTTTCATCTCCACTTTTTTCTTAGCCCCTTGGGCTTATCTTCTTTGTATCTCTCTTATACCACCAGGATGTGAAGTTCCTCACCAGCTTGTCACTTTACATTGGAGAGATGCATTGGTCCCAAGGCCCACCCCAGCCCCTGCTCCCTAAGGAATTTACTTCCCCTAGGTTGAGTACCCCCAGGTATTTATTTCAAATCAGCTGCCATCAAGCAGACTTTGACTCATGGACACTCCATGTATCTCAAAAGAGACCTGTGTCCTATGGGTAGTCAACAGTTGACTTGGGTGGAAGTGGATCCAAGCCTTTCTTCTGAGGCACCTCAGTATAAATGAAGCATCATCCTTACTATTTGCATTACCCAGAGATTTCATATTTACTTCTATACAAGCACCAAGAGGTCTTCGCATATACTCATAAAGCATACTTTTCATAGACTGTACTTCCTTCTCTTCTTCTCTGCCTCCCCCTTGTCATCTCTGCCTGAGAACAAGGAAGCCTCTCTGCTAAGAAAACACCAGGGCCTCTGTGTCTCCAAATCCCCAATCTCCAGAGGTCAAAGATGTTCTCGCTTATGAGTTCTTGCTGAGAAAAGTCAGCCTCCTTCTGAAGCCACAGTAGGTCCCTTCAGATCTCGAACAACTAGTGACCCATGTCTCGCAAAACATCTCCAGTGCAAATCTCTCAACATTTGAGCCACACCCACTTAACATGAGATCCAAATAAATCTGAGAGGCAGTTGGGAAATACACTCCTCCTCATGCTCCTTGGCACTTAATCAGAAGCATTCTCCCTGCCCTCTACCCCACCCCCTGCTCTCAATTGTTTCTTTTCCCACCAACAGGCAGAGAAGTCGGGTGGTGGGTCTGTTTACACCCTCAGTCTCAGAGTTTCAGCTCCGCCAAATTAATGTAACCAGAACTCCATCCTATGGTAGAAGGTCAGTTAGACGAAAGTAGCCCTGGTAACAATGAAAGACTCAAGGATTCTGTAGATGCATAACCACTAATGAGTTTGGAAAAGAGTATTTTACACACAGTAGTCAGCATTCTTTCTGAGGCACCGAGCTCTTGACTGTAATGCAGTGAATTTTTTAAGGTGGCTCTTCTAGCCACAATTGTTGTTCTTGCTGATGGGTCAGGGTAAGAAGGCAGGGAAAGGTACTGATTAGATGACATGATTCAGCCATGCATGACTGACAACAGGCTTGATTGTGATTGCTGTCTTGCTAAGTATAAAATGAACCATCTTAGAAGCATGATGAGAATCTCACTACCAGTAAATGAAAAGTGCCAAGATTGGACAGCATCTTTGGACCCCTAGGTCTCTGTATATTGAATCCCTTAGGTCCAGAGGCCAGGCCAAGAGACTGTAGACTAGAAAGAGACTTAACTATGGGCATGGAAGAGGAGAAACAGTGCAGAATGGAAAAGTAACTTTCCTTAGCACTTCTCACCTGAACTGTAACTTGTTCATGTCCTCCATATTGAGAATGGTCAGTGAGTTGTGGGAGGCTATTGCAATGGATTAGGGAACCCAACCACAGAAAAAGAAAACTGTGGATGGTTGGTGGCAGAACAGGAAGGGAAGGGGGAGACATGGCTAACTTCTGTCTCATAGAAATCGACTCGGGCTGCTGGCGATGGTGATTTTCCCAGTGCTTGGTGAGCTGGAGGAGGATAGGCACCAGTTTAAAGAGGAAAGTTGTAGGGCCCTCCAGGTCTCAGCAGTGTAATCAGAGGATCCTACTAGGAAACAAACTAGGTTTAGGAAGGAAAATAGGTTCCTTCCCTCCCTTTCTCAAATGGCTACTTCATGCTCATCTGTGAGTCATCATTTCCCTGAATGAGAAGGAATGAGCTGTTAATTCTGGGTGCAGCTGCAAATCTGTTTGGGGTATGCCCTGACCTGCTCAAGGAAAGAAGTGAGAGAAGAAAAGCTCACTTACTCCCATATGTATTCACTTACCTACTAGAAGAACTTGACAGCCCCCAAGGTTTTGCTACTTTAAATTTGAAAAGGGAGAGTCAGGCATCAGAGCCTTAAGATTGAGTCCAAACCCCCTTCTTCCAGAATGCACGTGGAGTTCCTGACACGTAAGCAGGGACACTTTTAGACACGCACTCTCACAAAGCAGGTGCAAGTTGGGGGGTGGAGGAGATCACAAAGCAATAACACATTCCCTGCACCAAAAGACATTAAGAGAGTGTGGTAGTTACATAATCTGTTGTCAACTTGAGGTGAGTATAAGGATAGAGTTTATCCTGTTAATCAGGTGATAGCTTGAACTCATTTGGAGATGCTAAGGAGATTCATAGTTCACTTGAGGTGGGACGTAAGCTCACTCCCTGGGAGATATTGCAGCTAGCAAGACACTGGAGGAGCCACGTGGACACCCTGACAGCACTGAAATGTTTCCACTGCCACTGGAACCACAAGACTCTCCACCCACTGGTCTGTGATCTTCCTGCATTTGGCGTCATTGCATGTACTGCGTGAGTCTGAAGAGGAATTATAGATTGGTATCAGACATATGAGCTAATATCAGACTGGATCTGGACTGGTCTGGGATATTTTCTCAATATGCAATTGCTCCTGTATATAAAGCACTTTCTATACACATATGAGTGTCTGTTATTTTTTCTCTAGTAAACTCAACTAACATGTAGAGGTATAAATATAGGTCTGTGCATATGCAGATATATTAATACTAATGATAGGGACATAGGTCCACATACTTATATTTAAATGTGAAGTATTAAGGTAGAAGACAGACATTAGGTCTCTATTCAAATACTCCCTCAATGCAAGGACACTGCTCTAATAATCTGGCATTGTGCTATGCTCACCTTCCCTACACAATCGCTGAAGATAAAAAGGGTGCATAAATAAATGTGAAGAAAGCCTATGGTACCCTGCTATTAAAAGATATAGTGTCTGGGTTCTTAAATGCTTGAAGTTAAACTATTGACTATCCAGCAGGAAAACAACAAATTCCACATGGAAGAAGCACACCAGTCTACGTGATCACAAGATGTTGATGGGATGAGGTATCAAGCATCAGAAGACTCCAAACAAACAAATATATCAGTCTAAATTATGATAGATGGGGGGAAGAGAAACTGGTACCAAGGGTTCAAGGAGAAAGAAAATGTTTTGAAAGTGATGATGGCAACATATGTACAAATGTGCCTGATACAATTGACATATACATTGTTATAAGAGCTGTGAGCCCCCCCAACAAAATGATTTTTTAAAAAGACTCCCTCACTTGGAGGGGAAAAGAGGTGGCTGAGTGTTCTCATAAATATTTACAGCCTTGGAAGTCTTATGTATGTTCATTATGTAACAGAATCTACTCAGTTGCAGCAGTGGATTTCTTAAAGTGATCATCATTCAGGTCGGCAGAGAAGGAAGCCCAAGCTCACCTGAAAGATTTGGAGCCAGATCTCATTCCAGAGCGAGACTCCAGAAGAACACTGTCTGAGTCATTGGGAGGGAAGATGGGAAGCAGGTGGCTGCCTCATTCTACTCACCTTTACTTCCAAGGTCTCCCAGAGTTGACTGCCTTTGCAGGATGACAAAGGAGGACTTGGGACAAGAGCAAGACAGGGCTCAGGCCATCAAAGAGCCTTGAGCAGAGGCCAAGCTCCGTGCACACACAATCCCTGCAGGGCCAAGCTCTCTGAAGTTGTTACAAAAACAGTCTCCATCATGGCTATCTTTGTCCAGCTTTCTTGCACGACCTCTTATTTATAAGTTTCTGAAGTGTCCTTATTTTTCTTATTTATGAGTTTCTGAAGTCCTTATTTTTCTAATATCAAACACTGGAAGAAAAGGGAAAAAGCCAGAGAGAGAGAGAGAGAGAGAGAGAAAATATTCAAATTGGGTCAAATTGGGTCAATGGTTGGGAAAAAGTAGCAGAGGTACTCTTGTTGAGGTGTTTGCAGCCAGCTGCTTTTCCAGTACCCCAAGAGCCCTTATTAAAAACCTATGACCTTTTAGCTTCTCCCTTGAGCCCATGAAAAACACCTATCTGTTCATCTCTGGACAGCCTCCTTTTTTTCTCTGTTGGGCAATGAAAGCTTCTCTGCCAAGCACTGAAATTGTATTTCCACACCAGTATGTTGCAGGGATGGGTATCCAGAGCTTTCCCTGAAACAAGAAGCAATTCACACTTACCTCAACGGCACTAAAATGCAGGGTGAAGACAGCAGGCCATGCCTTTCCTGGAGCCAATTCCCAGGAAGTGTGGGGCATGTGACTGTGACAGTCCTGAGGCAATGTATACACACACACACACACACACACACACACACCTGGCCAGGGGTTTGGGACCGAGTAGATTTTCCAGGGGTGAATGTGTCCTACTCACTTCAGACAACCATCAAAATCTCTCCTGTCCACCTCAGCTCCAGGGGCAAGCCTGCATGCAAAACATATTGTCATTTGTTGATTTAAACTCAAACCAAGAGGCACTCCAAGGTCCCCTTGCCTGGAGATGAGGTGGCTGTTTACAGAGCTGGCTATTTGGAATATCCTAGAATGACGTGAGGCCAGGCCTCAAAGTCATCCTCTGGGACCTTCATCCGTCCACCCACCAGAGATCAGTGCCGAAAGCTCCCCACCAAGCCAGGCAAGGGTTTGCTCCAAAAGCAATTTAAAGGGCCAAAGTAATTGACTTTCTATTAGTTTCCTTGAGGGACCGATTCATTCCACTGACCTTCGGTCATATGCAGACGTAATGTCTAACTCAGGGAGGCAGGAACAATTAGCATGATTCCGAATTGTGTTTCTCTGGAGCCACCTATTACAGCAACCCATGTTTTGAGTTAGGACAGCCACTTCTCAAGAGCTGTTAATATGGGCCTATCCTTCATAGTCCTCAGTTACCCCAAGGGAGGCAGGCTCTGCACACAACCAGTCGGGTGTCAGCAATAGTGATTAGGAAGTTGCTGCTTTCTCAAATGAACTTTGCAAAGAGTGGATAGCAGCAATTGGTCAATTCCCCACCAAGATCCAGATTACATTCTATCCACATGCAGTGAGAGGCCCAGGAATATGTGGGAAAGAACTGTGCCCCTAGAAGTGATATAAGGTAGATAAGAGTTGGACTTTAAAGGTGGCAAAAGACTGCTGAGGGCCTGGCTTATAATGATTTTAAGAGGCCTTAGACAAAGGTATAAGGAGACCCTCCACTGCCACTGCAGAGCAGCTGGTACACTATCAGTCAGAACTGGCTAGTGCTTCATTTGAAATAAGTGAGTGACTCTGGACAGTGGTGGCTCACTGGGAAAATTCTCACCTTCCATGACTGTAACTCTGACTGATTCTCAGTCAGTGCATAGCCAGCACTCATGATTCAGTGGGTGCTGTGGGCTATGATGCTGTTTTCCAGCTGAAGAAAGACTAGGAATAAAGGGCTAGGGATCTATTTATAAAAGTCACCCAACAAAAACCCTATGACCACCACAGTCAGTCTGCTGCTCATCACAGGGATGGCACAGGACTTGCCACAGGACATGGAGTTGTCATGAGAGTCAACAGTATAGCAGCAGACAACACCAAAAGAGACAAAGAGATGTCAGCTCACTGAGATGTTTGCAAGTGGGGAATATGGAACGCTATTATAGCAATGTTCTCACACTTGAATATCCATCAGAATCATTTGCAGGGTTTGTCAGTGATTCTAAACCAGATGGCCACCAGAATCACCATAGAAGCTTTTCTGCATATATATCTTAGGTTCTAACTACTGATGAAGGTCTGAGATGGAGGGATGTGTGGGGTACAGGTATTGTTTAACAAAGATTTCTAGGTAATGCTGGATTTTGTCAAAATTTGGGAACCCTTTGACACATCACCAGGGTGGGGGGAAGTCATTAGGAAAATACATTAAGTTTGGTGTAGCAGAGGGTCAGTGAAAGCAAGAGTAAATCCCAATTAGGTTGATTGACAGTGCATCTATGACAATGGGCTTGCACATACCAATTGTGTCATGAAGATAGTGCAGGGTTCATTAATATTCTCTGTTCTGCTATGTTAGACAGGGTTCTCTAGAGAAACAAAAACAGGTACTTATGCAATGAGAAGGAAGATAGCAGCTAGTTAGTTCACACAGTCATACAGTGGGCTTAGTTCAACTCACTTTTGTGGAACAGTTAATAGACTGAAATTCCTTCAACTCAAGAAAGATGCCTATCCAAGGTCAATGAAGCAGACAGCAGAGTCTTCCCTCAGGCAAGACAGGCAGAGGCCACCAGCAGATGGCAGGGTGGATCAACCTGTCAGCAGCACAGGAGTCTGGTGAAGCAGGCCCCTGATGGGATGTCAAACTCAAGGACACGTGGCAAAAAGATCCACCAGCCTGAAACTCAAGCAATGTACTCACCAGCAGCATGATGTAGCAGGTCGCAGCACACTAAACCTATCTCATCTGCATAGGGTTGCAACTTATAATAATGAATGTAAATGTTGACCCATTAAAAGTCTCAGCAGATATAAACAGGAGATAATTCATGAAATCATTTCCGAAAATGTACGTCTACAAAGTTCTAAGATGATTGTCTGACAAAGAAGCATGCCACTGAATTATATAATTTATACCAAGCTTCAGAATTTTTCTTGGCCAACTCAATGAGCATGGTGAATTTTTAAGAGCTCATTGGAAGTGTCTTCAAAGTGTTCTCCTTTCCCACTTTCATTCTTGAAATGTGAATTCTACAGAACCCGCTTTGGAAAATGTGACCTTAAGATGACTAACCTGGTGGTAAAGCAGGATTTATGCTGGACCAGTATGTGACAAAAGGCCTTTTTGAAGTTTCAAAATGCAAAGATGTCACTTTGGTGACTGAGACATCTCTTACATGAACTGTGGTCTTCTCTATCATCTATCATCTATCATCATTGGAAAGCTTGGCAATGACTAAGGCAGACTGAAGAATGTGTGCATTTTAACTGTGGTGTGAAAACAAGAGTGCTGAGAGTCAGGATCCTGAGTGGCACAGTGGGCTAATTTTGAGCTACTCAACCAACAGTCTACAGTGCAAACTCACCAAGTGCTGAGGGAGAAAGCTGGGGCAATTTGCTTTCAAGAGGATTCAAAATGGACTCATTGATAGTAGGTGGTTTGGGCCACCAAATCAGTGTTGAAAGAAATAAAAGCATATTGTTTCTTAGAAGTAAGGAAGGAGAGGCTTTGAATTGCTTGCTTTGGACATGTCATTAGGAAAGACCAATTTCTAAAAGTCAACAAAGCTAACAAAGACAAGGGGCCCCCTCAGTGAAACAAATTGACATAGCAACAGACACATCACAAAGGCAGCACCTGTCTGGGCAATATTTTGTTCTGCTCGACATAAGGTCACTGTGAGTCAGAGGACTTGACAACAAGCCACAGGAACCAGCTTGGATTCTGGCAGCATGGTCTTGGTATGGGGTGGTAAGTCTGACTAAGAAATATGGTAAGAACAGAAAAGAAAAAGGTCTGAATTTTGCTTTTCTTCAGTATCTCTCAGCTGCCTGTATTCCACAAATCCAGTACTTCTTCCCATGGCCCGGCTCCCCACCACACAAACATTTCCTGAACCTAAGTGATCTGAACAGAGATTTGTCAGCAGCTGTTCAGAGTTCAGAGAATAGTAGCAACAATTTGGGAGATATACTTCCCTCACGATGACCCCCTAACCTAAGGGCACTTCTTCTCTTTCCCTGACTAGCACTCCCTGGAGCCATCTTCATGGCACAGTCTGCCTAGCTAGGTCCCTGCTTCACCTTGGAGGTACTACCCGCCCCAGTCACACTGGATGAGTTTTATTCCATGAATCTCCACCTCATTACTGGGAGGGTCCACATTAATGTGTAATTCTAAATATCTTAGCAGATCAATACAAAGACAGTCTAGAGAAACCACCTCCAAATGGAGACAACGGAATAGGGGATGGCCTCAGGATTGCAGCCAGGTCAGCCTGGTGTTTCATATTTTGAGGTAGGTTTATTCCTCTGTAATAATAGGATGTCTACTTTAGTGGTTCCTCTGGGTAACTTCATGGGCTGTGAATTACTTGTGTGCCTCTTTTAGCCAGCGTCTCTAACTTACACCAATCTTTCCCTGCATGGGACTGGGTGAGAAGGTAAGGGAACATACTGATAGGATTCCCCTGATCACAATTGCTCGATTGTGATGCAGGCTCATTGGACTGCCATCCTGCTGAGTATAAGATGCACCTGCGACAAAGCAGCAGACAAGGATCTTATTGCCATCAAGAGCCCTCTGGACCCCAACATCCCTACACAGTGAGCTTCCTGGATCCAGAAGACAGCTGTGACCTCAGAGAAACAAGAGCAGAACCAGGAGCCAGAGCATGGAACAAAGAGGTGAATGCCCCAGCCCCCAGAGCAGGAAAAACCCGAGTCCTTTGGAACAGTCTTGTGGAGTGAAGTGCCTCTGGAAACCTAACTAGGGGAGCTGTGTTTGCTGTGGAGAGGCCCTTCCTTTAGGCATTTATGAGAAGCCCTGTTTGGACAAGCAACTGCTCCCTGAGCAGTTCTCACTTGCATTGCAAACTATTGACTTCCTAAATAAACACTTTAATCATGAATATTATCTTCGAGCTCCATGTAGGCATTGCAAAAGATATTAGAGCCTAGATATAAAGGTAGAAAATTTTGTTTAAGTGGCAGAAACCACATTAACATTTTCAGAATCACTTAGGAAAATTTTTGATCAAGAAAATCCTTGTTGGAATCCTTCATGAAACAGGATCTCGGAAGAAAGATGTGGAAATTTCCATCACTGATGTTGGAGCTGGGGTAAATGGATAGACACTTCTGTCCCAAACCTTCCTGGAAAGAAAGTGTTGGTCCAGGCTTCCCCACTTGCTGGCATTTAGGGAAAATACTAATATTCTTCCTTCTCAGAGACTTTGATACAGCGGACCTGGGAGAGAAAAATTGTATTTGTAAAAAGCCCTTAATGATTCTTATCATCTCGACTAGTTTGGGAAACGGATCTATGAATCATTTCAGGATCTCTTGACCCTGGCTGCATATCAGAACGGCCACGAGAGCTTTGAAAGCGCCCAACACCCAAGACTCACCAGACTAATTCGATCAGATGATCTGAAGCTGCTGTCAGTTCCTTTATCATTCCCCATGCAACTCCAACGAAATGTTCTACTTTATAAGATTAGGAAAAATAAAGGCAAAATCAGACAGATACAAAAATTAGTGCCATGTCTGACAAATATTAAACTCCAAATAAAAGTATATGATCATCATCTCATATAAAGGGGAAAAGGGTGAAAGTCTTGTGGCTACAGTGGTGTTGAAAGTATGTTCAGGGCTCTGGCTGCCATCAGCATGGACTCCATGTGGCTTGTCAGCAGGAAGACAGAGCAGACAGTGTCCTGCCTCTGAGGAGGAAGAAGTTCCCAGAGTCCTAATAAGAAGGCCTCGCCCACAAGAAAGGATCCATCAGGCTGTGAATTGATTAGCAGACTAAATGCCACCCTTTCACTCTTTATCAATTTGGCATAATATTGTGTAACTACCACAGCACGCTTTCGATAATGTTCACTCATTTGGTTATTTTGAACCCTTAAGGGGAAAATATACTCAGTATTGTTTTCTTAATTGTACACTTTTGGCCTAGTTTTTAAAAAAAATCATTTTACTGGGCGGGGAGGGGCTCTTACAGCTCATCACAATCCATCCATCCATCCATTGTATCAAGGACATTTGTACATATGTTACCATCATCATTTTCTATTTTCTTTTTTATGTTTTTTTTCTTTTTTTTTTTAAATTGGGGGCTCATACAACTCATCACAATCCATACATATATCCATTGTGTCAAGCTTTTTATAGCTTTGTTGCCATCATCATTCTCAAAGCATTTTCTTTCTACTTGAGCCCTTGGCATCAGCTCCTCATTTGGCCTAGTTTTTATACAACTCTTGGTGACCAAGGCCATGTTCTATAGACTATTGGCTCCTGCCTCTGTTCTTTCAAAGTGCACAACATCCTTCATAGGCCAGACCAGAAAGACTCAATTTGGAAATCCCATGAAGTGAACTGGGCTTGACCTCAAACTCCCCTGTAGCATATTTTAGGAGCTGTATTTCAGGCTGAAACACCCTAGTGTGAGGGGAAGCAGATTATTTTGATTCAAATCTATTGCTTTGAGGGTACTTAATGAAAAGTGGTCAGGGATATATTCACTATGTAAATGCCCTTCTTTCTTTCCATATTTCTAATTTTTTAATCATTTTATTGGAGAATCATACAATTCTTACCACAATCCATGCATCCATCCATTGTATGCAAAGCACATTTGTACATTTGTTGCCAGCATCCTTCTCAAACATTTCCTTTCTACTTATGCCCTTGGTATTAGCTCCTCCCTTTTCCAGTCCCTCAGAAACCCTTGATAATTTATAAATGTTTATTGATTTTTTCATATTGTATACTGTTCGATGTTTCCCTTCACCCACTCCCCTGTTGTCCACACTCCAGCGAGGAGGTTATATGTAGATTCTTGTAATGGGTTCCCCCTTTCTATGCCACCTTCCCTCCACACTCCTAGTATTGTCACTCTCACCACTGGTCCTAAAGGTCTGAATTCCCAATATTTCTGGTTCCTATCTCTACCCATGTACCTACTCTAGTCTAACTGAACTTCTAAGATAGAATTCAGATCATGATAGGGGGAGAGGGGAAGCATTTAAGAACTAGAGGAAAGTTGCATATTTCCTCCATGCTACACTGTACCTGACTAGCTCATCTCCTCCCCACAACCCTTTGTAAGGGGATGTCGCTTCCCCAGCATCTGGATTTTAGGTTCCCACTCTGTACTTCCACTCATTTATAATGATATAATTCTTAGTTCTTTGATGCCTGATACCTGATCCCTCTAACATCTCGTGGTTACACAGACTGGTGTGCTTCTTCCATATGGGCTTTGTTGCTTCTGAACTAGATGGACACTTGTTTACCTTTAAATCTTTAAGACCCCAGATGCTATATCTTTTGATAGCTGGCACCATCATCTTTGTTTACCACATTTGCTTATGCACAACTTTGTCTTCAGCGATTATATCAGGAAAGTTGGCATGCAATGATATGATTTTTGTTCTTTGATGACTGCCAACTGATTTCATTGACCCTTCGTGGTCACACAGACTGGTGTGCTCCTTCTATGTGGGTTTTGTTGCTTGTAAACTAGATGGCCACTTGCTTATTTCTGAGCCTTTATGACCCTAGGTACTCTATCTTTGATAGCTGGGCACTATCACCTTTCTTCATCACTTTTGCTCGTGCACACATTTGTCTTCAGTGATTGTGTCAGGAAGGTGAGCATCCAGGAATGCCAATTTAATAGAACAAAGTGCTCTTGCATTAAGGAAGTACTTGAATGAAGGTCCAGTGTCCATCTGCTGCCTAATGCCAACCCTATAAGTATATGCATATAGATCTATTTCCCCATCATCACATATAAATACATTTATCTATGTTCATGCCTGTATTTAGACCTCTGTAAATTCCCTTTACCTCCCTTTTCTTCTATTTCCTCTTACTTTCCTCTTGTCCCACTATCATACTCATCCTTCATTTGGATTTCAGTAATTTCTCTCTGTTACATTACTCTTGATCAATCCCTATCAGACCTCTTACACCACCTTGCTACTGATTTTGGATCACTTGTTGCTCCCTTACCCCTGGTATGGACATCTCCCCTCCTTTATCCCACCTCCCCATCTCCCATGTCCCCCTGGAACTATCAGTCCCATTGTTTTCTTCTCCACACTGTTCATACAGCCTATCTTATCTAAATAGACTTGCAGGTATAATATGCACAAAAAAGCAAGACATCACAAGATGAAGCAAAAAAAGAAAACAATGATGAAAATGGCAAAAAAAAAAAGGTCCAGAAAAAAATATATATGTAATAATAATATGTAGTAATATATGTAATAATATGTAGTAATAATAATAATAACAAAAGAAAAACCTGCAAAAAGTTCAAGGTCTATTTGTTGACCTCCAGGAGTGTCCCCCTGTTGAATTCAATGGAGTGCCACACCCTGGCCCCAAAGTATATCCTTGGCGCTCCCTTGGGAACTCCATGCTCTGTCCTTCCTGATGCTTTGCTGCACACACTTGCCTTGGTGTGGTGGGGTCAGACCAAGTGCATTCCTGACCCTGCTTCTCCAGTGTTGTCCCCATCAGGCCTTGGATCAGCGAGGGAAGCCATGTTTCCTAGTGGGTATGGTCTTCTCTGTGCAATGGCTCTTCTGATTGGGGAGATTATCCTCAAGGCTCAGCAGACCAGGTTGCACTCCAGTCTCTCTTCCTCCCCCTTCATTTGCTCTTCTGTATTGTGATCAGGCTTGTCCCTCTCCCTGAGCTGCAGCCTCAATGTTGACCCCCAAAGCAAACTACTCAATGGGGAGGGGCAGCTGTCCACATAGTTGGGATTGGGACTGGGCCATCAGACCCTTCCACTGGTCTTGCTTTCTTATGATAGGTATTAATTTTATAGGCATGGCTATAATGAACAGAGTTCAAAATAAACAAATTTATTGCAATTAAGTTAATGTGGACTCATAGCGACCCTTAAAGGAGGGCAGGGTAGAACTGCCCTGTCAGCTTCCCATCATCTGTTTGTAGAGAGTCCCATAGCGACCCTTATAGGAGGACAGGGAAGAACTGTCCTGTCAGCTTCCCATCATCTGTTTGTAGAGAGTCCCATCTTCTCCAGAGAAGTGGCTGGTGGTTGAGAACTGCTGACCTTGAAGATTATAGTCAAATGTGTAACCACTACACTATCAGGTCTCCTTTCCTTGGGTTCATATAAGTATTAGTGAGCATTTTCTGTTGTTTCACAATAGAAGTTTGCTCATTCATTTTTATCAGCCAACAAAAACATAATCACCTTCTCTGAGATATACCCTGGCCATCTAGACTACAATTTCAAGTAAGACTCTTTTTCCCTTTATGTAAGACACCAGATTAGAGATTGTGTGATCCAAGAATCAAAGCCTGACTTCATCTTGGTATTTATCTTTCTAGTATTGGACTTACAATATTTGTTATTTTGTAATTGACTGACTTCACTCAGCACAATGGTTTCTAGCTCCATCCATGGCATAAGGCGTTTCATGATTTCATTGCTGTTTTTTTCCAGGGATGCATAATATTCCATTGTATGTATGAATCAGAATTTCTTTATGCATTCTTCTGACAATCAGTTGGGCTGTTTCCAGCTTCTCGCTATTGTGAATGGTGTTAGAATGAACACAGGAAAGCATATATTTGTTCATCTATTCCTTTGGGATATACTCAGCAAAAATATTGCTGGGTGTAATGGTATTTCTATTGCTAGTTGCCTGTAAGTATCTCCATATTGTTTTCTACAGTATCTGTACATATTTACAAGCACATCAGCAATGTATAAGATGCTCAATCTCCACTCACTGAAATGATGGAGTTCCCGCTACAGTATGTGCTCTTGACTGATTTTTAATTGGACTATAGTTGAGGATGTAAGGTGATAGTTCATTGTTATTTTGTTTTACATCTCCCAGGTGGCTAGTAATCATGAGAATCTTCTAATGAGTTTGTTAGTCATCATAAGTATCTCCTTTGTGAATTGTCCATCCGCATCCTTTGTCAATCTTTTGATTATCTGTTCTTTTCTTTTTTTTTTCTTATTGAGGTGTTTTAGAATTCTATAGCTTTAGGAACTAGTCCTTTGTTTTTTGTATCATTGCTAAGAGTTTTCCCAGTCTGTGGGCTATCATTTCACTGGTTGGATGGAGTGTTTTGATGTACCTATGTGCTTTCTTTAAAGAGGTCCCAGTCATCTATTTTATCTTCTATTGTGTGTGCTTTCTTTATTATATTTAAGTTTATTGCAATTTTTTCATTGATGAATTTTATAGCTCTGGAGTTTACATTTATGTCTCTAGTCTAGTTGAGTTCATTTTTGTACATGGGGTAAGATATGGGCCCTATTTCATTCTTCTGCAGATTAACACCCAATTTTCCCAGCACCATTTGTTGTAAAGGATGTACCTTTCTTATTTAATGGTTTTGTGTCTTTTGTTGAAATCAGTTGGCTGTAATTAGATGCTTTTATTTCTGAGTTTTCTATCATGTTCCATTGGCTTATACATCTATCATTGCATCAGGGTCAGTGTGTTTTTACCACTGTAGCTATGTAGTAAGTTTTGTGGTACGGCAGTGCAAAATCTAATATATTATATTCTCCTTTATCTTTGCTTATCCTATGGCTCCTCCCTCTCCACACGGAGTTGGTATTTATTTTTCACATTTCTTTAAAGAGCAAAGCTGGGATTTGGACCAGGATTATATTGTATTTGTGGATTACTTTAGGTAATACTGAAATTTTCACAATATTATCTTCCTAATATAATATTCTTCCATTTATGTAGGTTTCTTGTCACAATATTCTGTAGTTTTCTTTGTACAGACCATTTGTTTCTTTAGTTAGGTTTACTCCTAGGTATTTTATTTTTGTGTGTGGCTAATGTAAACTATATTGTTTCTTTGATGTCTTTTTCAGGACTTTCTTTGCTGGTATATAGGAATCTGATTGATTTCTACTTGTTAATCTTATATCCTGTGTGGTAGTTAAACATAATTTTGTGCCAACTCGAAGTGTAGGGGTGGAGTCTAGTCTGTCAATCTAGTCATGATCTGATGATGGTGCTTCCTTGTTGGTGTGACCTCCTCAAAGAAGTGTCCTGGAAACCTTCCCTTCTATCTCTGCTTCACCGTCCAGCAGTTGAGTCCCACACACAGCTGCCAGAGACATCCTCACTGGATCCACACAACTCTGCATCCACCAGCCTGTGATCTTCCTGCATTCTGCATCATTGCATATGATTTTGTGAGTTTGAAAAGGAATTTATGGACTAGTATCAGATTAAGTAAAAATCTTGGGGTTATCTTTAGCACTTCAAATATGCAATAAATTTGAAAGAGGCACATAAGAAGCATCCATTTGCTAACTTCCCAGAATTTTAATAAGAGAAGTGTTGTGCTTTGCTTATTAAAAATTCATTTAGAATTTGTGAAGCTCACCTTCTCATCCCAGAGGCAAGCACCTTACTGAAATTTGTACTTATATATTTAATACTTCAGGAAAATACTTCTATATGCTTAACTGTGTTTACAAATAAGCCATGCAGAACACAGCTTTCCATGTTGTATAAATGTTATTGCTTGCTGTCACCTACTAGTCAGCCCTGAGTCACAACAAATCAGTTCCCTATGGAAAGAAACTCTGTCTGACCTGCACAATCCACATGGTTATTTGTAATAAGATCACTGTGATGCACAGGATTACCACTGGGTGATTTTCAAATATAGGTGTATATAAAAGAGCTTGGCACCATGGCTGAACAATGGGCTCAAGAATGACAACTGCGAGCATGGGGCAGGGTGTGGTGATGTACATTTCGTTTGGGGTCAGAACTGACTCTACAACAACAACAACAAAGAACAAGCAATAACACTGACTTAATTTTTGATGATAAGATTTCTGATGCCTACAGTTTGCCCAAGGAATTTGGGAATCCCCAAGGAATGCATGGTAGTCTGGAAGCTCATCCACTGACAGACAGGTGGAAGTTCTGAGGTGTGTTGGTTGAGAAGCAAACCAGATCTCCCACACTGAAGGTCCAGACTTAAAACAATATTGACCCAAATAGAGTTTAATTGGGAATATGTGCTATATCATTCCATAGTACAATCAAATCAAACAGTATTGTACAATTGCATAATTGCTACCACAGTCAGTTTCCAACACTCATTTTCTTCCTATAATCTCCCTTTTAGCCCCATCCACCCCTACTGATATAGCAATACTGAGATAAACCCTAATATTAACAAACAAATGCAACAGAAATACAGAAAATGTAGAAAACCAGATCAGGTCCAATGTGCATCAGAGGGTGGGGTGGGGAAGGGAACTGACAAAGTCTTAACTGTTCAAGCCAGGTCGATCCCTTTGATCTTCTGTACACATCTCTCCAATGTACTCTGTTTGATAACTACTTTCCTGTAAGCCAGAGATTCTGGATAGAGGGTCCATCACCAGAGGCTGATCCCCACAAATGTACCTTGGGCTCCCACTGTCATTTATAGCTTCCAACCTGACACATACAGATCAACTTCATGTTTTCCGATCCAAATGGGTAGAAATAAGTTCCAGCTACAAATGACAGAAGCATTGCCGCAATGTTACATACAAGTGAAAATCTATCAAGTGTGTTCTTAAAGGTGTAGAGGTAGACATGTAATCTACAGGCATTTTCATATTCACTGTATCTAGACAGGTTTCTTTAAAAAGTGGTTGTATCAAAAATCAAGCCCTCTGACCTGGTATGATTCCATCTTCCATATTCCTGCCAATATTTAATATTACTAAATGCCATACACATTAGAAACCAACCCTAATGGATAAAAGTAGCATACATATAAAATTTCGATTACTTATAAAACCAACCGCTTTGAGGATTAGAGTACCAAATTCAGAGCTTCAGTCAAGGACTATATCCAAAATCCTCTTGTGAAATCTGTGAAGACAGCATTACTACTGGTAGTTTTAAAAAATCATGTTTTTTGTGTGTGTTTTAAATTTTTTCAATGAATAGACCGCATATCATGGCTGTTGGGTGCTGTGGATGCAGTTTCTATGTGGGGACCCCTGATAGAGTTGTGGATAGGTGTTTCTGCTCTATTGTCTTTACAGGAAAAGATAACCAGGCTCTCTCCACCAGGGCGACCAGGTGAGTCTGTGCACTAGTATATTGGGCAGTGGTGTCAGTAGAGGGATAGAAATGGTGTGGACTATAATGGGTGACACTGGCAGATAAAAAAAATGACACCAAGATGACAGTTTAAAGAAATGCGTGAGCCATGTTTCAACAGAAATTTATTTTAATAAATATATCTTTGTAATTATTTATAACAACAAAAACATTTTTTCATAAGCTCAGCTTAGATGTACCAATCTATGGGGATAAAATTCTATAATAATTTATGGATGGAATGCTCTAATTCACTCGTGGTGGTGCTCCAGCCCCCCAGCCACTCTGAGGAAGAAAGATGAGACTGACTGCTCCCAGAAGAATTTGCAATCTCAGAAACTCCATGGTCCCTATGAATAGTATCAAGGATAGCAGTCTTCAATAGGAAGAAAACCCAAATCCTCACAGTTACACCAACAGGTAACATTATTATAAACAATGATTTCTCCTGTTTTCTCCTATTATAAACAATCAATGTTTCTGGGAGAAACAGTCAAGAGAGCAAACAGCACATGCCATTGGGCAAATAGGATGCACGGGATCACTTTAAAGGCTGGAAAAGCAAGGAGAACACTTTGAGGACTAAGTGCACCTGACCCAAGCCATGCTATTCTCAGTCGCCCCTCCTGCATGTGAAAAGTGGACACTGCACGAGGAAGACCGGAGCAGAATCAGGGCATCTGAATGATGGTGCTGGGGAAGAATATGGAAAGCCCCATAGATAGCCCAAGAACCAACAGGGCTGCATGAAAGAAGTAGAGTGCGAATGCCCCTCAGACGTGAGGCTGGTAAGGCTTCATTTCCTGTACTTCAGAAGAAACCAGTCACAGAAAAGGACATCGTGCTTGGTAAAGTGGAGGGGAAATGAAGAAGAGGGAGCTGTTGAGCAGACCGATTGACACAGTGGCTGCAACAAAAACAATAGTGACGATGGCACAGGCTGCACAGGTTTGTTCTGCTGTACAGACTTGCTATTAGAACCAGCTCCCTGGCACCTGACAGCAGCAATGAACAGAAATCAACTCAATGGCAGTGGCTGCTATGTTTCGTTTTAATGCACCAGATCAGAACTTTTACTAGAATTCAATTCTGACGACACCTCAAAACACGTGGTTTTCATTGGCATGTACTAAAGGCTCACACTTAATTTGTATTACGGCTGGTTTTTAAGTTTTTTAAACTTAAGCAAATCATTTTATTGAGGGTTCTTACAGCTCTTATAACAATTTTTTCTGTGCTCCCACCCTTATGAACCCTTGATATGTTACAAATTATCATTATTTTCATGTCTTACACCATCTGTTGTCTCCCTTCACCCAAGTTTCTGTTGTTCATCACCATGAGCAGGTGGGCATATGTCAATCATTGCAATCAGTTCCTCCTTTCTCCCCCGACCTTCCCTTTACGCTCATGGTATCATTACTCCCATTATTGTTCCTGGGGGACTTATCTGTCCTGGATTCCATATGTCCAGAGGTCTTATCGGTATCAGTGTACATTCTTTGGTCTAGCCAGATTTGTAAGGTAAAAGTGAGGTCATCATAGAGGGAAGGGTATGGGGGAGTAGTAAAGAACTAGAACAGTGTTTCTCAACCTTCTTAATGCCATGACCCTTTAATATAGTACCCCATGTTGTGCTGATTCCCCCAACCATAAAATTAATTTTGTTTATACTCCATAACTGTAATTTTGCTACTACTATTATGAATTGAGCGACTCCTGTGAAAGGGCCGTTCATCTCTCAAAGGGATCATGACCCACAGGTTGAGAACCACTGAACTAGAAGAATGTTGTATGTTTTGGCAGTGTAATACTGCACCCTGGCTCGCTCATCTCTTCCTTGTGACCCTTCAGTGAGGGGATGACCAATTATCTACAGATGGGCTTTGGGTCTCCAGTCCACCTCCCTTATTTACATCAATATGATTGTTTGTTTGGGGTCTTCCAATGTCTGATACCTGATCCTGTGGACACCTCATGATCACACAGGCTGGTGCGCTTCTTCTATGTGGGTTTCGTTGCTTCCCAGCTGGATGGTTGCATATCTATCTTCAAGTATTTCATACCCCAGACACTATATCTTTTAATAGCCAGGCACAGTCAGCTTTTTTCACTACATTTGTGTATGCACCCATTTTGTCTTCAGCTATCATGTAAGGAAGGTAAACATCACAAAATGCCAGGTTATTAGAACAAAATATTATTGCATTGAGGGAGCACTTTAGAGGTCCAATGTCCATCTGCTACCAATACCTCTATAAATGTCCTTTGCCTCCTAGTTCTTTTCGTTTATTTCCTTTTACTTTTCTCTTGTTCTACCTTCACTTTGACCTTCATTTGACTTTCAGTAATTCCTCTCAGCTACATTGTACTTGATCAAACCCCACCACCGCTGGTGTTTTTATAGTGGTTGGTTTTGTATAATTTTCTATTATTTTAGCTCCAATATTGTTGTGATTAGTATTCATGAACCTATATTAATAACTTTTTGAGAAAGAAGTAGTAATTAAAGGAAGAGAAGAAAATTCTTAAAAAGCTGTTATTAATAATTTTACAACTCATAAACTAATCCAATGAAGAAATCGTTTGCAAAGTAATTTTCTTGTTAATATTCACGTGAGGGTAAGTAAATATTGCTGTTAGGGTTCCAGTTCATAGATACGTGGGCTTATTATAAGCAAAGCATATGCAAAGTTATCTCTGTGATCAGTCTTGTTTAGTTACCTTCAAAAAAAATCCTTCAATAGAATGATCTTTTTAAAAAAAGCAAACTACTCTAAACAGCTGTTGTTAGGTGCTGTGAAACACTGCCTGGTCCTACACAATCCTCACAATTGTTCTGCTTTTTGAGCCATTGTGTCAGATCACCTTGTCCAGGGCCTTCCTTCTTCACTGCCCCTTCCCTTTACCAACATCATGGTCTCCAGGGGCTGGTCTCTCCTAATAACATGGTCAAAGTTTATAGCAGAAGTCTTATTAATTCTTGCCTCAAAGGAGTATTCTGGTTGTATTTCTCCCAAGACATAACTGTTTGTTGTTTTTTGGGCAGCACATGGCACTTTCACTATTCTTCACCAGTGTATGGATTTGTCCTTCAGTTGCCCTATGGAAGACCATGTTGCCGCTGACCGGAGCCATGGTATTTTCAACAGCCTCATATGCATGTGGCAGTTGGACTCCAGAGTGGGCTGGTAAATTCAAGGTAAAGAGGTCAGCTCAAAAAGGGTATGGTGACTAGTTTTGTTCGTTTGTTTATTGCAAAAGACTAGTCTTGATAGAAGAATACCAGACAGTCATGGAGACTTGTTGTGAAGAAATTTTGCAAACTAAAGAGGGAAGGAACTCTGTGCAGAAGTGTTTTTTTTTCCTCTCAGAATTTTCAGCACTCCTAGAGAGCAGCAAAGGCTATTCTGTGATCATTTAAGCAGGAAACTATCCTATACATCCTATAGCACTAATATCACCCCATCAGACTTTTGTTTTCAAACTTCAGAGGGCATTTAAAAGGAACACGAGTCCCTTAAAGAATCAAATGAAAATATAGGATGCCTACTTGAATTTGAATTCAAAATATTAAAATTAAACGTTCCCTCAGAGAGTGGTGGAAATCCCAGAACATGGGAAGACAGTTCAAGTAATAGATTTTCAAGATTAACAATTTCTCACTGTACTTTGAAGAATATGAAAGATGATGCTATAGATTCCATTTGAATTTCATTATCCCAATGGAGAATGAATATATTTTCATTTTTTATGCGCCATTTGTGTTTCATCTTCCAGAAATAGTTCTTCTTATACTCATATTTAATCCATATTTTCAAAGAGTTGTTTATTCTCATTGATTTATAATTTATTGTATTTTAGATATTTTTGATAAATATCTTTTGTCAGTTATATATGGAGCCATTCATATATTCCTGTTTCCCACTTCTCGTTTTCACTACATTTCAAGTATTTTTTGTTATGTGGAAGTTTTAAAATTTAACATACTTGAATTTCTTAATAAATTTCTTTCTGATTTGTTCTTTTTAGTTGTGTTTAAGAAGTCTTTCCGTAGTGGTTGTGTGCGGGACTGCGGCCCACTGGGATGGAGGTTCAATTCCGGCTCCCAGGAGCAGAGGCTGGGCCTCCTACTCTCACCACCTGAGGGCAGTGACACCTAAAAATAAATAAATAAATAAATAAATAAATAAATAAATAAATAAATAAATAAATAAATAAAAGAAGTCTTTCAAGTGTCAAGATCTGGATAATATTTTCCTAATTTTTCTTATTAAAAGTTTGGTCAAAGTTTTGTTTTGAATTTTTTGGAATTTGAGCTTTAATTCATATGGAATTTATAAGTGCAGATGAGGTGAGTATTCAGCTTTTAAATCCATATTTCCACTCTATACAGTTAGTTGAGAAATAATTTTTCTCAACGATGTTGAATGTTGTCCAGGAATGCTAGCAGTTGGAACTGGCTCAAAAGAACCGAACAACAAGAACGACAGGAGGCTTCTTTTAGGAAATAATGGAAAGGTATGATGTATCAGCATCTTGAAACCTTGTCTGTGAGCCCTGAATTCCTTCTAAAAGACAATAGTAGTAACCCTGCTCTCTTCCCTATGTGACTTTTTAATTCCTAGAATAGGCTTTACTAGATCTTCCTTGTTCTTCCATGAAGAGCCTCCTTCCTAGTTAATAAGCTCCAAGAGACCATCAAAGAAGAGCAATAGATGTCCCTGATTTAGGAATGCATCTATATCTATGTTATGGAGGCTTTTTCTTATGCTCCCCTGGCAGGCCAGTGAGTCTGCTTGCCAGCTTTCTGGGTGAGTCTAGAAATGTCTTCTGAGCTCAGTGAAAGGGGACCAAGGAAAGGGAGCTGTGTGACTAAGTCACGACTCCATCCCAGCCCTACTCTTGTCGCAAGGTGCGCAAGGGCTAGAGAAATCCTCCCCAAAAACACCTAGCAGTTTCCTAGTTTCCGCAGGGATTTTGCACAGCAATACCTGTTAATAATTAAGCATTTCATCTCCACATTACATTCATTTGTTGACAGGAGAGCATGGAGGTATTCAGCACTGAAACCTCATCTTGGAGATTCTCCCCAGGATGGTTCTGACTGGAATGTGGGCTTCCAACAGACTGTCTTCCCAGGGGAGTGCAAATTGAACCAAATCATAAGCTTTTGAGTCTTTGCATTTTCAAAGATGGTTTAAGTTTGTTCTTGGAATCAGAATTACTTCCTGTTTGAAACAAGACTTATTTTGGATCCTCAAATGACATTCTTCACTCTCCAAAGGCATTTTTTTTCTTCCCTGAACAATTTCAGTCTGACACCAGAAAGTCAGAAATGTTTCCCTTCTTGGCATCTTCACCTGGGCATTTATTCATGAGCATAAAATCTATGCTAATCTAGTCTTTCTTTTGAAATAGGTGGAAAACGCGTCTAAAGTACCCTGAGTGGATAATGTAGTCCTCTCCCCTCCAAGGTTACTTAGGAAGGGTTTATACATCACGCAGTTCTCAAGAAATATGCTGTAGTTCTGAAAATCCCTACTTGGACCCGTGCTTTCAACGATTAAACAAAATATTTCCCTAGAAAGAAGTTGGTGCCCAAGAAAATGACAGAGTGAAGCACTTGCACACAATGTCTGGTGAGCTTCTCTGGAAAGATACGGTCCCCATGTGGAAAACACCCATCTACAGCAGAGAGAGAAATAAGATAAAGAGCCTCTTATAAAATTATTACATTGTCATTTAACTCAACAACCGTGATGCCATGATGGAAACCAGCAGTTGTGTCACCTTGTTTTATCACTCTAAGTACATCAAGAACACAGTAACTGTCTGGATGAGATAAGATTAAGAGAAACAGAGCCCTTCTGAAATTTCCAGTAGACGGCACCTGGATTTATGGATTGATTTTGCGTTTGGACATTAAGTTCAATTACTTTTCTTTAGCAATGGAGACTGCTGTCACCAGAGAAATATCATCTGTTTGCTCCTTCATCACCTCAGCTCTGCCCCCACCATGTCACTTTTTCACTGACTGGCCCCCCTGTCTCACTCTGGGAAATGAGGCCCCACTGTTTTACTTCCCTCTGTGACCACAGCCACCTCCTCTTTTGTCCAGCTGCCTGGAGTCTGAGCAGGGACATCACAGCACTTCTTGCTGACTGAGAAGCTTAAGGGTGAAAAGATAACAGAATCATACAATATCAGCAGTGGAAGAGTCCTTTGAGGTGCCTTGGTCCCTTCACTTTACAGTGATGAAAACTGAGACACAGAGGTAAATGGTTTCCAAAGACATAGAAGTAGAATTGCAACCTGAATCTGGACTTTCAGTGTCCTGTGGAAAATCACAATTTACTTTTGCATCTTACATAAAACTTCTGTCCCTCCATAGCTCACCCTTGGTATTTGTTCACCCATTCTTGTCCCAGAATGTCTGTCTGCTCTCAAAAGCTGAGGGAAGCTTGTGTGTAGGGAATTGGGCGTGTAGGACTTTCATTCTCTGCCTCCCTATTCTACTAGTGACCTTTTCTGCTTCTCTCCTCCTCCACTTTTATAGCCTTTGAAGTGGATAAGAGGGATCTGTGGATTTGAACTGCTAGGTACTTTCCTTCAAGGTCTTTATGAAGTTGAAAGGACAAAAAATAAGATGGAAGCAGTCCAGATGGCCCATTGCAGAGCTTCACCAGTGGGCTTTATAACCATATTGCCTGAAGAGCTTTTAAAGTCCCCAATTCTTGAGCTTTTCCTGGGCCTACAAATAAAAATCTCTGTGACTAAGTTCCTAGTTTTACATGTTTCTAATGGCCGGCTTATGTAGCCAGTCCAGTAATAGATTACTGTTTGAAAACTGTTGAATTTAGACTGGATAGCTGGCTGGCTGGCCGTCTAGGCCAGAAGCAGCAAAGCACACATGGAAGAAAAACACTAGCATCACGTGGAGGGGGCGGGGAGGGGTAGGCTCGGCTACGGGAGCAGATACCAACCATCAAGGAACAAGAACCACATCACTACAAATGCGGGGGCGGGGGGAGAGCAGAGTGGGGACCCAAGGCCCACCTGTGGGTAATTGGACACCCTTTCACAGGGCAGTCACGGGGAGGAGACAGGCTAGTGAGGTGCAGTCAGGTGGCGATGAAGCATACAACTTTTCTCTAGTTCCTGAAGGCTTCCTCCCCCCAACTGTCACGGTCCCAGTTCTACCTTCCTGTGAAGAAGAGAAATGGAAATGTGGGGAACCCAGGACAAATGAATCCTTGGGACCAGTAGTAGGAGTGAAGCTACTGGATGGGTGGAGGAAAAGTGGGGTAGAGAGGGAGATCCAACTTCGGGGATCTACACATAACCTCCTACCCAGGGGGGCAGACACTGGGGGAGCAGGCAAGGGGAGACATCAGATAGTGTAAGTTATGAAAAAATAATAATTTATAGAGAGTTGGTGGGAAAGTGGGGAGCAGGGGTAGAGGAGAAGGGATGGGAGGCTGATGTCAAGGGCTTGGGTGGGAAGGTGGAGATTCGGAGAACAATGACAGCTGCAGGCATGGGAAGAAGCATGGCACAATATATGTATTTATGTATTGTGAGAAACGATGTACAAGCCCCCAATAAAATGATTTTTAAAAACCAAAAAAAAACACAACACTAGTTCTTGGACAGCTTAAACTCCCTGAGACTCCATTACCCTACAAGCCTCAAATATTTAGTACAGATGAATTGTAACATGCAAGCTTAATTAATTAACTAATATGTGATCTTAATCTTTGTGTGAATCTCTTAAAAAATTCTAAATGAGGAAAGTGACCAATCAACCCAGTTTTCACTGGGCAAGAGGGCTAGTCGATGTAGGATTTGCAGTTTTAAAAGTCAAGGCTGTGCTGGAAATACTGAAACATGTTGATCACTCTTCTGGGGAGACTTGCATTTCTTGTGATCAAGGATCACAAGAGGAGATGGTTCTGTGAATGGCAGGCACCCGATCCCAGCTCACAGTTGGTACTGGAGATGGAGACCCATCCTGAGAAATCCATGGACCCTGTACCAAACATTGTACAAGCTAATTAACTAACTACTTGCCAAGATAATATTTGAACAAGATAAACATTAAGTAGCAAGATAATAGGTAAATTGTCATTTATGTTATCAGTAGAAATGTGCTCACGTGACTCAGTAGCAATATTTTTACATATTGCAGTGTACTAGGAAGAATCTAAGCTGGGTGAGAATTAATTTACATTTGGGTACATGAGTTGCCAAACTAATTAACGAGGATTATAACAATCTAAGTCTTCAGTATCCTTCCACTCTCACTGACCCAGGATGTCTTCAAATTCTGAACCTACTTCAGAACCTTGACCCTCACTTCCCTCTTTATGTGAGCATCGGGGGGTGAAAGTCAAGCTCTCTGGTGCTAATATTGCAGTGTCTGCTGTCAGGAAAGATTGTAATCATTAGGAAAATGGTCCTTCTGACTTTGCCTAAGAGCTGCATACAGTTTCCTGTTCTATTCTGGGAGCACTTAAGCTAAGATACACAAACAGAACCCTGTATTTGTGGCTGAATTCCGTTTTGACCAGATCTTGGGCCAAGGGGAATCCAACCAAGGTTTTGTTCATTCTGAAGGTCAGACAAACAGCAGAAAAGCTGGAGTGGAAATGAACTCTTTGGTGATGGCAGAAGTTCTTTAAGAAGCTCTGTACCCTTCTGACAATGTGTACCCCCTCCTCACTCTTTCCTGCTCCTACCCACCTCTGACGGTGCAGTAAATAAGAGAGGCCACCATAGCTCACCACTTAGTCTTTCTTAATTTATTGCAATTTGTCCCCTGGATGAATTAAGGGCACCAATGACCCCCTAATCACAAAATCAAGTGTGTTTACATGGCTTCATAGCTTTGTTTATGGAATTTGTTTATAATTTTTTTCCCAATCCTTATAAGGAATGACACTTCCTACCCCAACCCCCGATTTATTTAGCAAACAATTGTATAGGGCTTACAATGTAACCAGCAAAATTCATGAAATCCACATCATAACAGTACCAGGAAGCTCTTTCAGAGTATCTCTCCCAAGATGACTGAGCTAGGAGGTGATGAAGTTAGAAATTAATTGGGTTCTTTCTCTCTACTTAAAAGTAAAATAAATTAAGGGCTTGGATATCTCTAAGATGAGAAAGAATGCTGTCCTTGTCTCATGCTGGGCACTGTGCAATTTTTGGTACAGCATCCAAGGATTTCTCAGGATGGGCCTCCATCTCTGGAACCAAGTGTAAGCTAGGATCGGGTGCCTGCCATTCACAGAACCATCTCCTCTAAGGTTCCCTTGATCACAAGAAATGCAAGTCTCCCCAGAAGAGTGATCAATGTGTTTCAGTATTTCTAGGACTTTTAAAACTGCAAATCCTACATTGACTAGTTCTCTTGCCCAGTGAAAACCGGATTGGTTGGTCACTCTCCTCATTTAGAATTCTTTTTTGGGGTAGGCATCACTGCCCTCTGGTGGTGGGAGTAGGAGGCCTAGCCTTATTCCTGGAAAGCTGCTGCTGGATTTGCACCTCCAACCCAGTGGGCCACAGGCCCACGCACAACCACTACACCACCGGGGCTCAGCCCCATTTATAATTTTTTAAGAGATTCACACAAAGTTTGGGATCACATATAGTTAATTTTATTTGTTGAGATATGTTTCTCTGAATCCGATATCATGCAAAGATAGCCATATGAGTAAACGTTTTATTTGGGTTATAGTCCATACTATGTCCATCCAGAACAATTCCTGGCAACTCATTTACCCAAATCTAAATTAATTCTCATCCCAGCTTAGATTCTTCCTAGTACAGTGCAATATGAAAAAAATATTGTTACTGAGTCATGTGAGCACATTTCTACTGACAACATACACGAAAATTTACCTATTATCTTGCTACTTAATGTTTACCTTGTTCAAATATTTTTTGGGGGGGCATCACTGCCCTCTGGTGGTCGTGGGAGCCACTCAGCCTTGCTCCTGGAGAGCCACTGCTGGATTTGAACCTCCAAGCCCGTGGGCTGCAGTCCTGCACTCAACCACTATGCCACCGTGGCTCAGCACAACCTTGTTCAAATATTATCTTTGCAAGTAAATTACAAGTTTCCATGAAAGGAAAAAGATAGTGACATTCATATATATCTTCAAACCAGACAAAGTCTTACACGTAAAAATGGCCAACTCACTATTTAGTTGGTTGGTTTTCTTTTCTTTCTTTTTTTTTAATTTGGTATCAATGTTTGTGCTTCTCTGTAAAGAAGCTATTCTCTGACGATGTGTTCATTGACCACCTATGTAATAATCACCTGGATCCTTTTTTTAACCAAAGTCTAGGGAAAACTGCAAGTCTCTTGAACATTAAATCTGAAGTCTATTGGTAAATATAGCTGGAGCGTGGCTAGAACTTGGATACAAATGAAAACTTCAATATACACATTTGAGGTCAAAATAATCTGCAAACAGGTGTTTTGACAATCAAGGAGATGTCTTTGATATAGAGTGCTATTCTGGAGTTTGTTTTGTCCCTGTTCTTTACTTTGTAGATTATATTTTTACAGCATCTGCTTTTTAGATAATGTTCCAAGAATGATATTTATCAATTTTTAAAAAAATTCTGAGTAAATGCCACCAGTTACATATTCCCAAATTTGAGTA
The DNA here is from genome assembly GCA_004026705.1 of Nesogale talazaci. Classification (NCBI taxonomy): domain Eukaryota; kingdom Metazoa; phylum Chordata; class Mammalia; order Afrosoricida; family Tenrecidae; genus Nesogale; species Nesogale talazaci. The sequence goes on from PVJH01014140.1 coordinate 31,974, forward strand.
TGAATAAAAAGAAAGATCACAGCTCAATTTCTGGCTGTATGCCTGAGCGAGCTGCAGTCCTCTGCTTTCTTACAATTTCATTCCATGTGCTTCTCATTTCTCTTCATCTCCATTCATTTGCAAAAACAGTAAAGATGGTGAAGTCATCTTGGAGTTGTAGTCCAGCACACTTAGATCCTAATCCAAACTCTACTACTAACAAGCTATGTGATTTTTACCTTGTTATTTAATTTATCTCACCTGTAGTATCCTCTTTTAAAAAAGAATAAAACCTACCTCACAGTATTGTTGTGAGCATTAATTTGACAAATAGGAAATGCATTTATCACAATGCTTGGAGTTTTATAGGGAACAGTAAATGTTACTTCTTTTTATATATTTATCCAATATAATATATATTTTATATAGTATATATATTTAAATTAATAGATCATTTTACTGGAGGCTCTAACAGCTCTTATAACATTCCATACACACATCAATTGTATCAAACACATTTGTGCATGTGTTACTATCATCATTTTAAAAACATCTTTTTTCTATTTGAGCCCTTGGTGTTTGCTCTTCTTTTTTCCCTCCCTCCCCCACCATTCCATCCTCATGGACCCCTGATAAGTTATTATTTTCATATCTTACACCATCCATTGTCTCCCTTTGCCAGCATTTCTGTTGCTCATCCCTCTGGAGGGGTGTGTATGTGTCAATCATTATAAATGGCTCCCCATTTCTCCCCCACCTTTCTCCCCAGCCACATGGTATTGCTACCTCCATTACAGTTCCTGAGGGGTTTATCTGTCCTGAATTCTGTGTATTGAGAGCTCTTATCTGTGCCATTGTGCATGCTCCAGTCTAGCTAGATTTGTAAGGTAGAACTCTGTTCATGATAGTGGGTACAAGGAAGCCTTAAAGAACTAGGAGGCTCTGTGTTCTATCCACCCTAACTGACTCCTTCCTTCCTGGGACCCTTATGTGAGGAAATGTCCAATTATCTACATATGGACATTGGGTCTCCTCTCTGACTCCTTTCATTTGCATCAACATATTTGCTTGTTTTGTGTCCTCATATACCTGTTACCTGATCCTGTTGACACCTCATGCCTCTTCCATGTGGGCTTCTTGCTTCTCTACTAGGTGGTTACTTGGTTAACCTCAGGTCTTTAAAATGCCAGATGCTTTATATTTTAATAATTGGGTGCTATCAGCTTTCTTCACCACATTTGCCTATGAACCCATTTTGACTTCAGAGATCATGTCAGGAATGTAAGCATCACAGAATGCCAGGTTATTAGAACAAAGTCTTCTTACATTTAGGGAGTACTGGAATAGAGACCCAATGCCCATCTGTTACCTTAATACTAAACATTTAAATATATGTACATACTTATATCCCTATTAATATATTTATATATTTACATATGTGCATGCCTATATTTGTACCACTGTAAATGTCTTTTGCACATTTTCTTTCCTAATTCTTTCCTCTATTTCTTACCTAAATTTCCTCCTTTCCTATGATCATGCTCGTCCTTTGTTCAGCTCCTCTCAGTACCCTCTCTCAAGTACATTGTGCTTGATCACTCCCCACCAGGCACTCTATGCCCACCTCACTATCAATTTTAGAATTCTTATTGCTCCCTTTTCCCTGGGTGTGTTGGCTCCCCTCTCTCTTTCCCCTACCTCTTTCCCTCCTATAACCTCTCCCAGGCATGTATTCCCTTGTTTTCTCCTTGGTATGGGCTATTCTGCCTATTTTATATGCATAGACATGAGAAAAAAGACAAAAGAAGAAAGAGGAGGAGGAAATTTGAAATAAAAGCCTATAAATAAATAGTTCCAGGTCTATCTGCTGGTCCTTCTGACTGGTTTTCAATTGGATCTGGTGAAGTATCACACCCTATCCACTTATTCTGAAGTCTATTTTCAGGATTCCTTAGGGGATTTAGTGCTATGCTTCCCTTGCACTCCCTTCATGTTTTGCTCTGGTGTGTGTATGTGTGTGTGTGTGTGTGTGTGTGTTGGTGGTGGTGGTGGTGGTGGGGACAGACCAGGCACAATACCCCCACTGTTTCTCCAGTGCTGTCCCCTTAGCATGGTGGGTCAGTGGGGTGGGGTGGGGGGGAGGGTGTTGTGTATTATGCTGGGGCTGGCCTTGGCTGCTCTGAGCAGGAAAGTCATCCTCAAAGCTTGGTGGGACAGGTTGTGGTTCTGTCCTTCTCTCCCCAACCCCCTTGTTGCTCTCTCTCTCTCTCTCTCTCTCTCTCTCTCTCTCTCTCTCTCTCTGTCCTTTTCATTCATAATTTGCTCCTGTGTGGTCTTGGCAGACCTGCCACTCTCCCTGAGCTATATCTTCAGTGCTGTCCTCTGTCGTACATTCCTCTGGAGAGGGGGGCGGTCAATGTAGCTGGAATTGTGGCTGGTCCCACTAAGACCTTTCTCTTAGTTTGTTGCTTCATGCCAGTCTGTTGCCCTTGAGGCTCGCCACGCCACGTTAGGGTTTGGTCCCTTTCTTGCTTTACTGTGGAGGCATAACCCTCCCCCTGTGTGGGTTAGTGCCCTGGTTTTCAACTCTCCACGCTGTCCCTCTTGCCCCCTCCTTTTTAGATGGCTGCCATATGCATTCCTGGGTTGGGCCCAACTCCTGCCAGAGTGCCTGGACCTTGCCTGGAAATTTATGCATTTGGCGACTTTTCCCCTTGTGTTTTTAAGCTTACCTCAGTGAACTCATGTCATACTTGGCCTTTTGGGCTTGGCTTACTTTGCTTAGGACAATTTCCTTCAGCTCTCCCCATGCATTGATGTGCTTCATCACTACTTTCGAGGAATACAGAGTACTCCATTGTGTTTATATATTGGAGCTTTTTTAATCCATTCATTAGTTGAATGAAATTTATGCTTTTTCCAATTCTTTGCAAATGTGAACTGTGTTGTCATGAATATTGGAGCACAGATGTGTAGTTGTGGGCTATTTCTTTTTTCTTCTGGGTATATGTCCAATAGGGGGATTGTTGGGTCTTATAATAGCTCAATTTCCATTTGTTTTAGGTATCCCCATATCATTTTCCATAATGGCTGCACATACCCACTGGACCACCACCAGTGGATGAGAGTTCCTATCTCGCCATATCCCCTCGTTACTTTCTGTATTTTTGAATTGGGTTATCTTGGAGGGTATTAGGTGGTATCTCACAGTTGTTTTAATTTGCATTTTCTTTATGTCTAATGATTGGAAACATTTTCTCATATGTTTGATGGCCATTTGGGTTTCTGCCCTTGTGAAATTTCTGTTGTGGTCTTTTGCTCATCTCCTCAATGGGTTATTTTTATTATTTTTTCTTATTGTAGGGGAAAATGTTGTAAATGTTAGTAATAAGGTCTGATGTGTCATTGCGAAAGTTGACTTCTCAGTCTAGGGGTTTTCTTATCACTCTTGGAGAAGTCTTTCAATATGAACAAGTGCTTTATCTTCAGTATATACTAGTTGTCAATTTGTGCTTCCTCTGTGTTTGTGTCATTTCCCTATTTCTGGGTTTTCCATTCTTTTCCATGAATATACGTCAATATACATCATTATACCAGTGCCACACTGTTTTTACCACTGTAAAGTCAGGTAAACCAAGCCCTCCAAGTCTTTCCTTCTTAAGATGTTCTCTGCTGATTCTGGGCTTCTTCCCTTTCTATGTGAAGTGGGTCGTTAGTTTTTTTTAACTCTGTAAAGAAGGACATTGGTATTCCTATTGGGATAGTATTAAACTTGCATAGTGCCTTGGGCAGGAATGACATCTTTACTATATTGTCCTCAAATCCATAAGCATGAGACATCTTTCCATTTATGGAGGTCATTGGTTTCTTGTAATAGTGTTTTACATTTCTCCTCATATAAATATTTTGGTTAGGTATATTCCTAGATATTTCAATTTGTGCTTGACTATTGTGAATGGTACTACCTTTTTGATCTCCTCCTTTGTGGATTCGTCTGATATATATAGCAGTTCAAAAGATTTCTGTTTGTTGACCTTGTATCATGCAACTCTGTCATATTCCTCTATCATTTCCAGTACTCCTCTTGTGAAGCTTTTAGGGTTTTCCATATATCAAATCATATCAACTGCAAATAGCAATAATTTCACCTCTTCTTCCAGCAGATGAATAAATCTGATGTCTTTCCTTTGCTTTATGTTGTTAACAAGGACCTTGAGTACAATGATAAATAGAAGCAAGAAGAGGGCCATTCTTTGATTGATGTCAGTTATTCTCTGAATGCTTTGAAAATTCTCCTGTGAAGCTGTCTGACCCAGGGGATTTTTAGTTGGTATTTCCTTGATGACCTTGTTTATTTCCTCTATTTTATGGATCTGTTGAGGTGCTTCACATACATCTGGGATAGTCTATGGAAGGATTGCTTTTCCATATATTTGTCCCTGTGTTCCAAATTGTTGAATTCATTGGAGTACAGACCTCCACAGTACTGTGTACTTAGTCTTTTAATTTCATTAGAGTCCATTATAATTTCCCCTGATTCATCCCTTATACTGATGATTGATAGTTGTTTTTTCCTTTCGTTGGTTACGTTTGCCAGTAGTTTATCAATTCTGTTAACACTTTCAAAAAATCAGTTTTTTGCTGTATTAATTTTTTGCATTGTCTTCTTGTTTTCTCAAGAGTTTATTTCTGTCCTAATTTTGATTACTTCTCTTCTTTCGCTGTTAGTAAGATTGTCCTATTAATTCCACTCTAATTTCCAGAGGTTTTTGCCAGTGCATCAATTATAAGTCTCTCTTCCTTTTTTATGGGTGTGTGTGTGTGTGTGTTTACCACTGTCAAACTTCCTCTGATAACTGCTTTTCCTGCATCCCAAAGGTTTTGGGACATTGTATTCTCATTCTCACTGACGTCTAAAAATTTCCTAATTTCCTCTATGATGTGGGTAAGTACTCATTCATTTTTCAGTATAGAGTTATTCATCCTCCAATTGTTTGCCCTTGTTTTTCAAATCTCCTTTTGTTGGTTTCCAGCCTTATGTCATAGTGATATGAAGGGAAGTCTGCGTAAACTCTAAGTGAATTTATATTTATTTAGGTTCCACTTGTGTGCCAGTGTGTGGTCTAGCTTCAAGTGTGCACCATGTGAGTTTGAAAAGTTCTGGGGCTGTTTTCATTATGTTGACCTCTGAGTGCAGTTGCTCATTGTGCTGGTCTCCTATTTGTTTTTGGTGAGTGTTGTTTTCTGACCACACTATGTCGGCAATGCACTGCTGGTTTTGCTTTAATGTATTCTTTGAGTTTTTTCTTGTCCAGGAAGACTTACTTCTCCATTTATCTTGATAGATAATTTGACTAGATAAAGGACTCTTGGGTTTTCATTGTTTTCTCTACATTTTCAGAAGATGTTACTCCGCTCTCTGCTCTTCTTCATGGTGTCTGTTGATAAGACTGAACAATTCTTATTTGGGTACCTTTATAGGTGACTGTGTTTTTTCTCTAGCTGTTCTCATGATTTTCTCCTTTTCCTCAAAGTTGGATTGTTTAACTATCATATGCCTTAGCGAATTCTTCCTTGGATTCAGTCTAACTGGTGTTCTTCTCTGCTTACTGGATAATCGTCAGATTCTCATTCAGTAATTTGGGAAAGTTTTTGCTAGGAATTCCCTTGCTATTTTTGCCTTTGACTTCTTTGTTGTGTCTTGTTTGGTAGTCCAATTATTGTGATGTTGTTTTTCTTCATAGCATCTGACAGTGTTATCAGATTTTCTTCAACTTCTTTGATTACCTCATTTGACCTTTTTCTTGTTTACTGAAGTCTGCCTGGCTATCCTTAAGGCCACTGATACAATTCATAGCTTCTTGTCATCTCTTGTGGAAGCCTGTTAACTTCTTGTTTGCTTTTTTTACCTTTGGCGCTCACCCCTTAATTCTTGCATTTCCCTTTTGTGCATGGCCTGTATCTTCTTTATTATTTCATTATTTTTCTGTAATGCTTCCCTTATATGCTGTATGGTTTAAGTCAGCATTCTGAAGATTGTTTTCTATGTTAATTCAGACTGCCTATTCTAGAATTCAGACTCCCTCTGACAATGTGTTTTGTTTCTACTGTTTTATCATTGTGGTTATTGTGCATGGTTGTTATCTACACTTCATTTTTCAGAAGTCTAGCATCATTTTCCAGGGAGTCAAGGAGCCTTGAGCTCTCATTTTTTAAGGATGGTGTGGATGCTTCTATAGGTTGTCTATATCCAACTGTTCTGATGGTTCTGGCTCCTTCTTTATCTCACTAGATTGTTACTCTCCTTAGACAGCGAGGATTCCCTGTTTGGTAGGGATCCGGTAGGCTTCTCAGGCCAGATGGGTGGGATGGTTGTAGTCAACAAGTGTAGCTTTGAGGCAGGGACTGGAAAATGGTGGGAGAAGTCCCACTGCCACAGGAGGGGTTGCTAAGTGAAGGTGGGGACAGTTCTGCTGCCACTAGTGGTGATGCGGGCCACCACTGGGAAAGTCTTACGACTGTGAATTGATGTGCTGGGAAAATGGGGGTGGGGAGGGCTGTTGCCACAAGAGAGGGTGCTGGGTGACAGTAGGAAATGTCCCACTGTCACAGGGTGTGGGCACAGGGTGCCATTAGGGACAATTGCCAACACCCCATGCAAGGGACAGGCCACCATCACTGCTGGTGAGAGCAACATGCAAGGGGGGAGGGGAGGAGGGGAGCCTCTACTCTCATAGGCAGGGCATGCCATTCAGCAGTGGGAAGAATGTAACCACAGGTTCTGCAGGTATGCAGTGTGTGCAGGCAATGATGGGGAGAGCTGCCACAGCAGCAGATGATTAAATTTACTGCAGGTGGATAGCATCTAGATCCGGTGTGCTGGGGTTATAGGTGGCTTGTGGGAGAGGCCTGAGCTCAGCAGCTGGAGGACGTGCTGCCGCATGGGGAGAAGGGGACCTTGAGAGCAAGGAGCAGCTCACAGAGGAGAATGCCACAGCAGGACAATTGTGAGGATTTTCAGCCTCAGTTGTGGAGGACTGCAGAGGCAGCTGGATAGCTCTGGGTACATTGTTTAGGCTGGGGAAGGTATAATGGGTATTAACCATGGCAGGGTCCAAAGTTGCATGGGCGGGGCAAGCCGAGGAGTCCCAGGGACCAGTTTGCTGATCTCTAAAGCTCTGGAGAAAGACTAGGTGTGGGGTAAAGTCACCCCCTGGACAGAGGATGTACTTTGGACTATCACGGGAATCTTTTCATTTACTCAAATCCCCACACTCATCTTACTGGACACTGTGTTCATTGATTGCCACTGAGTTCCCAATGTGGTTGTTTACCTGGGCGTCATCTTGCAGGAACTGGTCTAAATGTTACTTCTATATCCATATCACCCATAGACACATTTCTTTTTTATTTGGGGAGGCACCATTTTTTTTGTTTTCTTTCCCATCAATTAGGTGCAAATACTTTCTCCTGGAATCACCATAGTTCAGTGGTGTCCAAAGTATATTATTCAAACATCTCTCCAAAGAGCAATTTATTAGAGCAACAAAACATGTGCTTTGTTTGTTGGCCTCTTGCAACATCTGGCCTCTGTTGCTGTGACTTCTTTAAAAGAAAATGAATAATATATGGAGTCAAAACTGGCCAACAGGAACCATAAATTAGAAGAAATCTGGACTTGAAAGATTAAGCAACTGCAAGCAGAATAAGAATAATTACTCATTAGTAAATCCGTTCTATGATAAAACACAGAAAATGGATTCATCTAACACAGACTACCCTAAGAGACAAATCCATTTGAGACAAAGAAATAATGGAGAAGGAGGAGGAGTCATCAGAGAGTTATCACAGAAACTGTACCCTGGCTAAAGGTTTCCTCACTAACGTAGTAAGAATAGAATCTGTAATGAGCACCAGAACTACGTTTTAACTAAATTTTCACATGCGTGTACTGTGTATATGCTGTACTTAAATTAACTGTTAGACCATTTTATCTAATTAATTCTGTAGCAGAGAGATTTTTCTCATTTAATCTTTTTGTTGTTATAATGCATTAGTTTAAACAATTCCCTTCTAAAAACCAATTTATGCACATTCCTATTATTAGCTTTTCTCACACTGTGCTATTTATATAGAGACCTTTCTCATTTAACATTATATCCCCAGAACTCAGTACTGATTTGGGCATGTAGTACATAATTGATATTATTTATCAAGTATTGAATTTGCTTGAATTGAAAAAGATGGTGTGAGGTGAGTGAAATTGATGTTCCTTTATAGTCACTGTTCTATTTCCCAGAATGGACGAATAAGCAGGCTCATCTTTTTTGCAGCTAAGGATATGGACACAGAAGGTAGCAGAACACAGCCAAAGATAAATGATTAATATTCACTATGAATTTGTATTTTTGTTCAATCCTAACTTTGTATCTATACTCTCAGAGTCAGTGAAATCACATGATATGCAGTGACTATAATAAGTTTCTAGCATGACATTCCTTCATGGATTAATGAGCTGGATACTGTGTCTTAATTTATTACTTAAAAAGTCACAGACTGAAGTTCTTATGATTTTGGAAAACCTTTATGGGTTTTTTTGGTATGGGCATATAAGCTCATCCTCACCCACATTTTTTAAACATTACTTTGAGATTTAAATGAAGGTGGACATAGCAGATCATTAATTTTGCAACCAACAATACTCACACATTTGTTTCAACTAATCCACTCCCTTCTCCTCAGTATTATTATTCCCACTTCCTTCAAGTGTTTTCTGTTTCCATTTCTCATTCTATGCAAACACAATCCATAGGCAATTGCTGCCTTGTTGAACTTACGTGGTTGATTCTTCCACCCTGGAGGAGAGCCCAATGCCACTCCATAGCTATACGACCAATAAACCTAGCCAAAAGCTAGATTTTGAAATCTGTTGCCCCTTTCTCTCCCAGATTGTCCAAGATCCTCAGATATGATACTTTTCAGAGAAATTGGTAGTCATAGCAGACACCATCTAGTCCTTCTGACCTTAGGTAATAGATGTGTGTGGTCTATTATCACTACACAAGATCTCTTTTAAAATGTTGAAGAGCTAGCATGTCACTTTGAAAGTGTGCCTGACTTATGTCAAGATATTTTCAATTGTTTTGTGAAAATTCAACATCAAATAAAGAAGAACAATGAAGAATGGATGCAAATCAAATATAATGCTGGTGAAGAATATTGAAAGTACTATGGCCTGTCAAAAGAACAAACAAATCTGTCTTGGAAGTAGTACAGCCAGAATTCTCAGTAGAAGAGAAGATAACAAGGCTTAGTCTCATGTACTTTAGACATGTTCCAGGATAAACAAATCCCTGGAAAAAACACCATCATGGTTGGTAAAGTAGAAAGTCATCAAAAAATAAGAGATGGATGGACACAGCGACAGCAACAATAGGGTCAAACATAACAATTGTGAGAATGGTGCAGCATCAGGAAGTGTTCGTTCCGTTGTGCACAGGGTCACTGAGTGAAATAGACTGACGTATATTCATCAACAGAACCAGAATTTCTATTCCTAACTTCTTGAGGAAATGGCATACAACTTTACCTAAGGGCTGTACCATTTTATAGTCTCAGTTAGCAGTATGTGAGGTTTCCAATCTTCCCATTCCACCCTCTAGCACTTGCTGTTGCTAGGAAATTTGCTGTAGCAAGGTGATAACTGGTTGTTGTTTTAATTTGTGTCTCTCCAATGTCAAATGATCCTTCATATGTTTACATTTCTTCATATGTTTGCTAGTGGACTGAATACCTTTTTTGGTGCAGTGTCTATTTAGACTGAAAGAAAAACCAGATTAGAACAGAAACGCGAGTATTAGGAAATACGACCCTCTTTTTTTTTTTCCAGATTAGAGTGAGAGCAAAGAAGCAAAGCAAAGAGATGTTGGAGAAACAACAAGGGAGAAGAGCTGAAATGAGAGCAGAAAAGAGTGAGGTAAATGTGCCATAGGGAGGTCAAGAGAGGGAGCAAGTCAGAAAGGGAAGTGATCAAGAGAGGGGGACCAAGAAATCATGCACTAAATATACCGTTGGGCAGGTGCCTAATAGCTAGGTGAGGAAAAGCACAGTGTACTGTACTGATTGGAAAGTTTGAATGTGGTTGGGGGTGGAGAGTGAAGGAACACACATATGTAAGCTCTGAAAATGCCCAGCAGGTTCTTTTGGTTTCTACTGAAAGGTGTGGGGGATTATGGGAAAGAGGCGCCTGTAATGGGTAAGTGCCACTTGATGCTCAAATAGATGCATTAAGTACTCTATGCCCATTTTACATACAATAAGGTGTTGAATTTTCTCTACTCATTTTAGCATATTAGTCCTTTGTACACTATCTGATTGCCAAAAACTTTCCCCTGTCATGGGTTCTCAGAGCAAATCTTTCTACTAAATTTCACAATCGTTGGCAAGATTTCTTGGCAAGATTTAAGATTTCTGAGTGTGGGTCAATAAATTATTTAATATGGCTTCTTAGTTAGCCTTTCATTTTAAGGTGTTTCATGGATCAGAATGTTCTGACAAAGTTCTCGCTCTCTGGGTCTTGCATCTGTCTAGTCTTTGGTTAATCTGGAGACCTATCTTTTGATATACTCCACTGGCTTCTGTAACCTTGTGAACCAGCAGCCTGTCATCTATGTTGCCAATGTGGTTTCATCATCCCTTGCAATCACGTCAATTGTAAAATGCCTTCTGATCTGGGTCCCTGCATTCTCCACTGGACCATTTCTTTGATCATCTGTGAGGTCCATGAGATATTGCAGCAAAGTAAGGAACCCAGACAAAAAAAGGAGAGTCATTAGGGAAACTAGAGTAGATGTTGGAAGCAATAGACCCTTATCTGGAAACGTTAGGGGAGAAATTTAGGCTTTTAGAACATCTTTGACCTCCACCTCAAAGGAAACAGCGTGGTGCTCATTCTTCTAAAATAAATTATACACTAAAACTTAGGTTCCCTATCTGTCAAAAAGTGGTTATACTAGCACCTAGTAGTGAATTTGCTATGAAAAAAAGGTGCAAAAATGATATCACCTGGTATTACTACCCTTCTGGTATTACCACTCCTATTACTTGTCTTGAGGGATCATCTATCCTAAATTTTGCATGTTTCCAACTTCACTGTACATCTCCTGGTCTAGCTGGATTTATCTGGTAGAATTGGGGTCATTATAGTGGGGGGAAGGCAGCATTTGAGTAATAGAGGAAGGTTGCATATTTCATTGCTACTACCCTGTATCTTAACTGGCTCATCTCCTCCTTGTAACTCCTCTGCAAGAGGATGTCACTTCACCTATTGATGGGCTTTGGGCCCCCAATCTGTACTCCCCCTCAATAATAATAATATAATTTTAGCTCTTTGATGCCTGACACCGGATCCCTTCACCACCTCATGATCACACAGGCTGGTGTGCTTCTTCCATGTGGGCTTTGTTGCTTCTGAGGTGGATGGCCGCTTGTTTAATCAAGCTTTTAAGACCCCAGACGCTATATCTTTTGGTAACCAGGCACCATCAGCTTTCTTCACCACATTTGTTTATGCACCCATTTGTCCTCAGCGATCATATCAGGAAAGTGAGCAAGCAATGTTATGCTTTTTAGTTCTTGAAGCCTGATATCTAAATTTGGGCATCATGATATGAAGATTTTAACAAAGAACCTAGCACTATAGCAAGTATTCAAAGAACAGAAGATGCATTGGGCTAGATGAAAAAATAAGAAAAAGAAGACAGTGATGACTAGGTGACTTAAATGACCAGTCACACACATATCACACTGCGCAGAGTAAAGAGAGAACGAGCAACCAATTAGTTGATTCAGGCTCATGTCCATTTAACTCACCAGGAGTCTCACTTACCCTCGTCGGCTCTCTACTTCATGGAAAATGATATATTCCTCCAGCTATTGGTCCTTGTTGCTGGTGTGCTCAAAGTAACCATGTTCTCTTGTGATGCACAGAATTTTCCCTAGATAATTTTCAGAAGTAGATTGTCATTCAAGCTTTTATTCCAAGTCTTTCCTCGTCTGGAAGCTGTGCTAAAACCTGTCGCAGGATCACCCTGCTAGTATGTGAAATACAGTATGACAGCAACTCACAAACCTACAGTGTGAGAAACTAACACGCCAGTGGAGGCTGGCTCATAGTGGTCCTTCAAAAAACAGTTGTTGTGATGTACTCACTAGTACTCACTAAAGCACTGCTGAAATGCTGAATAGTGATCCCTCAAACAATAACAGAATTGATTAATACTTGGCTTGGGATTACACAGTTCTATTTAAGAAAACATACTGAGTAAGCAAGCCTCGATATATTGGCTTCCCTTTTTTTTCTTTTCAATTTCACTTAGCCTCTTTTTAAGGTTTTCAGAGATCTTCTGATCTTCCTGGGTCAGAATTTGAATGAATTTGACTGAATTTTTAGTGATCTCTGATCCATCTCTCTATAAGCATCACTTTGGGGTTATAATTTCAGTAAGAGATATTGATATCTTTCATCGCTAGGAATTCACCCAATTTTCTGAGCGGGCACTGTCAGCCTTTTCTTATATCCTGTATTATATCAGGCTTGGGGTAGGGACAAATTTTCAGGACGAATGCAATGAATTTTGAAGAAGCTCCAAGTGAACCGAATGCTGAAAGAATGAGTTGATACATGAGGCTGGACATATTTCATGAAAGTGATTCTCAGAAATAAGTCTGAAGATATTTGTGGCTACAGCCTGCCAATAGTCTAAGTGCAAAAGTCCTTATTTCCTGCCCTCTCTCCTCTTTTCTTTCTCTCTTCCTTCCCTCCTTTCTTATTCCCTGAATTTCAAATAATATTTGCTTGCCAAGTGCTTGGCACTACAGATGCCGACATAACAAGATGTAGTTTGCCCCGCTGACAGGCTTCTTTTCTAGATGCCTACCCCTTGCTTGTCAAACCTATCCATTTGCTATTATGGTACATTAATAATTTCACATTTTAAATTGTCCAACATAAGGCCAGTAGATGTCCATTCAACCTGAACCTTGATTTTGTATCCTTTTGATTATTCCCATTATTCTATGAGCACTTACGTGCTATCAAGTACAATTGGGGGCACTGGGTTCAAATTCAAAATTTCTCAATCTGGCAATGAGAATTTTTCTAGATGCTATTTTCTTTTGATGGAGAATAATAAATAGAATCTAATATTTTAGCATGGTCTCTGATGTGTGCTCTCAATGAACAAAGCTATGAAATATACATGTAAAAATTCACTCACTGCTATTGGGCCAATTCTCACTCACAGTGGTTCTATAGAACAGAGTGGAACTGCTCTTACGGGCTTCTGAGACCATGAGAGCAGATAGTCTCTTCTTTCTCCTGAAGAGCATCGGGTGGGCTTGAACCTCCAACCTTATGGATTGTCCAGTGCTTAACTCACGGTGCTGTGAGTGTACATGTGTGCATATCTTAGCCTGCTGGCTGCAAGGTCAGCAGCTTGAACCCACCAGTTGTTCTGCAGGAGAGATGAGGTTTACGGTTCCTGTAAAGACTCAAAGTCCCAGAATTCCAAAGGAACAGTCCTACTCTATCCTATGGAGTCGCTTGAGTTGAAATCAATCCAATGACAATAACATTTTTAATATATGTATATACATATACATGCATAGATACATGCCTATTTTTTCAAAACCTCATTGTTTTGTTATTCATATTCACATATCTGCTTATCTATATTATTCATTGTTTATTTATATTATCTATTTTTATTTACTTATGTAATATGTTATATCTTAGTCACCATGAATTTGTGCTAACTCCGATTCCAATCCAACATTACAGACTTTGTCCTAGACTTCTGCCTTCCTGTTTTTGTAAATCCCTTTTTCTGACACAGAAAATGCTAGCATTCATTACCCAGGAAGTGTTTGACATATTTATTTGATCATTAGTACACTTGCTTCAATGAGACATGATGTTTGGTAAAGTAGAGAATCCGCAAAAATAAAGGAACTCCTCCATGAGATGGAAAGGCATGGTGGCTGTAATCATAAGCTCAAACATACTGACTATTGTGAAGATGGTTCAAGAAAGTTTGTGGGAAAATGGAATTAAAAGTTAAAAAATAAAAAATATAAGTTCTGTTTCTCAGCAAACCAACACCAAGTTCCAAACATTTTTTTCTAAAATCATTTTACTGGGGACTCATAGAACTCATCACATTCCATATATCCACCCATTGTGTGTCAAGCACATTTGTACATTTATTGCCCTCATCATTCTCAAAACATTTTCTTTCTTTTTGAGCCCTTGGTATCAGCTCCTCATTTTCCCCCTCCTAACCCCACTCCACCCTCCCTTATAAATCCTACATAATTTAAGTTATTATTATTTTGTCATATTTTACACTGTTTGACATCTCCCTACACCCACTTTTCTGTTGTCCATCCCCCAGAGAGGAGGTTATATGCAGATTCTTGATGTCAGATATGAGGTCCATCCATATAAAACTGAGATCCTTGGGAATTTACTGATGTCAATGCAGTTTATTTTTGCATTATTAGCTGAAGAAAATGGAATACTTTTTAAGATACTTGAAAATTATGGAAAAAATAAATCAGCCAAATCAGGACTGTAACTTGGATGCCTAATGATTTCCCATCAAAACGCTAGCAAAATAGTCTGTGTGTGGTGAGAGGAATGAGCAGGAGTGTTGTCATGGTGGAGAATGATTCTCAGGTGAAAATATTCTGGTGATTTTTCTGCGAAAGCTTTATTTTACTTTCTCAAAACACTTTCCTACTAAGCATATGTGATTGTTCTTTGGTACCCCAGAAAATTATTAAGATAAACACCTTTAACACCCCCAAATCTGTTCCCAACACTTCCTCTTCACACACCCTTCCACTTTTGCTTCAATTGGATCACTTCTGTTTCCTGGTAGCATTTGCTGGGATTGTGCTTTTTCTTCAGGATCACACTGGGAAAGCCACATTTCATCTCCTGTTACTATTTTCAAAGGCATATTTCAGGATCTTGATCCTACTGATTTAAAATTTCCATTACAGCTTTAGCATCCATTGAACAGGAAGTTTGCTCCACTTTCAATTATCAGTAAGAATGGAAGTTGAACCAAGTGAGATGTCTGTGACATTTGTGTTTTTCTGCTTTTCAATTGGGGCAAAAGCAAGATTAAATATTTACCAGAATTCTTACAAAGAATTACAAATTGTATTGTCTTTAGGGCATTTTCCCAATAAAATTTGTGTAAAGTATCAATGATGTCACCATTCTTCCCCACAAACTTTGCCATAAATTTGCTTGTTCTTGATTAAATTTTAGCAGAATTTTAACTGTTCTGATAGAAGATCTCTTCAAATTTATTTTTGTTTGTGCTTTAAACCAGATCCTATGCAGACATATTACAACAATAGTACAAGTTTATTGGTGGAAACTATTTTTCTATCCACACATACTTTTCCCATTACATATATTTTATGCACTTTTGTGAAGCCTGATCATATATAAGGTCATAATGCATGTGAATTGACTTGATGGTAACCAACAACGACAAGTGAATTTAAAGTAGTTTGTTACTCCTAGTTAAAATTATT
The DNA here is from genome assembly GCA_004026705.1 of Nesogale talazaci. Lineage (NCBI taxonomy): Eukaryota > Metazoa > Chordata > Mammalia > Afrosoricida > Tenrecidae > Nesogale > Nesogale talazaci. Next base: position 47,565 of record PVJH01014140.1, read on the forward strand.
CAAGTTTGATATTTGTTTACAGTTCTGTCTTTATCCTAAGAGTGAAAGTAAAAATACTGCATCACAGGTTAACATGGATCTTTTATTCTCTTCCATTCAAGATGATTTTGTCTCCATCCCTTTTATAATTTGTTTCCCACAGCAGGAATAACACTTCCCATTGCCAAGCAAATGCTGTTTAAATACTAAAAATCAACTCCGATTCCTTCCTGTTGCAGTTAGTCTTGTGTTCTAGCTCCCTTATTTCAATGTTTTATTTTCTACTCAAATGTTTCCTTTTATCAGGCCCCTCCAATTAGTATGTAAGGAGAAAAGGATGACCTCTTGCCATTCTACTCTTCCACGGAGCTTCCAGATAAAACATAAATCTTTTTGAAATCAATAAAGACAGCCTTCGGGTGAGAGAAAAGTGGCAAAGAGGATTAAAGGGATGCAAAAAAAGTAGCTGAAGAAATGCACTCAGATCTCACCCAATTCTGCCATTTTTGATTCTTCCTAATAACTGTGATATTTTCCCTATATCTATATCTATGGTTTCTGTTACTCTTTCCAGCCATTAAAGGTAGGAAGGTTGGAAATTGAAATAATTTTATAAAGGATAATATTGAAATTCAAAGATATAAAATAACTGACTCAAGTAATCTGGTTAATAATGAATAAGGACTTTTTTAGTTTTTTTATTTTGTGGCTCAAAAACTGTACTAAATATGCTTGATACAGTTGATGTATGTATTGTTATAAGAGCTGTAAGAGCCCCCAATAAAATGATCTTTCAATTTTAAAAAATGTACCCTAAGTGCACATGCATATTGTGACAAATCAAATAACTCTAAGGTGCACAAATAAAAATCAATAATTCCTCCACTCTCCACAAAAAGGTTTCTTCTGTTGAAAATGGGATGTGTGGTGTTTTTTTTTTTTTTTTTAAAGATGTAGCATCGTGAGACCATGGCAAACTCAAAACTTCAAGGTAAAAGGTACCTGCACTTGGGTGAGGTGACTGAAGCAGAGCATTCTTTGTCATGGCATTCTAATTCTCTAACTCCCTGACTACCCCTAGGCCTGGAGAGATGAACTTTCAATAAAGAGTGTTATAAAGGTTAGAGATTCTACCATATGGTATCTTCATGGCTCATGGGGACTTATAGAGGGTTTCTGATTAACCCTGGTGCCTCACCTGTCCCTATGTATGTAACAATAGTCATAGGAGACCCAGGGTGATACAAAAGGTAAAACACTTAACCATTAGGTTTGCAGTTGGAATTCGCCAAGAGAAACCTCAGAAGATGAAACTAGCATTCACCTTAAAAAAAACAACCCAAAACATTATGCAGAAATTCGATTCTGCACGTTGTTGATTCTCAAGAGTCAAAATCAGCTAGATCAGTGATTTTTAACCTTCCTAATACTGTAACCTTTTAATACAGTTCCTCATGTTGTAGTGACCCCAACCATAAAATTAGTTTCATTGCTTCTTCATAACTGTAATTTTGCTACTGTGGTGAATCATAATGTGTTAAATATCTGGTATGCAGGATATATTTTCATTGTTACAAATTGAACATAACTGAAGCATAATGATTGTGTCAGTCATGTGCTTATGTTAATTTTATGAGTGAAATGTAGGGGTGGGGTCTAGCCTGTTAATCTGGAGATAGCCATTGAGTAGTCAATGAGGCCTCTATGTGGCCATAGCCATCTCCTGAGACTTCTGGGAACTCTCGCGATATTTCGCTCATGAAGAAGAAAAGCTATCTTCTCCAGTTATTGGGAGTTAGTCTTAGAGATGATGAATCATGGATTAGACAAGATGGCAGAATCCAAGAATTTGGAGGAGCCAACAGAGAGACCAGATGGCTTTGCCCTGATGGCTCTGCCAGACCTCGGAAGCTGGGGCAGCCACATGGAGAGCTCTGCCAGCGATGAGTTGCTTCTGCTGTTGATGGACCCTGAGCGCTGGAAGCAAGGAGCCATGTGGAGACCCCTGCCAGCGCCAGGATTCTGTACCCACTGACCTGTGACTTCATGATTGGAAGGAGACTTTATAGACTGATTTCGGGCATATGGGTTAATATCAGACTTATGACTTTGAACTAGATAGGGCTCAATGTCCTATTCCTCTTGTGTATAAACCTTTTCCTTACATCGATATGCGTGTCTATGAAATTTGTTCCTCTAGTCTACCCGGACTAACACAGTGATTAATCACAAAAAAAATATGTAATTTTGTATTATTAAATATTTATTTCTAATTACAAATAAATGAAATTTTGTCTTTAAGCACAGTGTACATGGGTAATAGTCTTCACACTAGATACTGGTTTGAGGGCATATCTGCATGTGGGCAGATACGCCTGGAGATGAATAGTGGAGTGTTGTCTCACACCCTAAGATGGTCAGATACATGTGTTTTTTGATGGTCTTAGGCAACCCATGTGAAATGGTTGTTTAATCCCCAACCAAAAGTAAACCCTTGACAACTTCAAACTTTGTTTTATTATGAGGAATTTTGTTTTCATTACTTTGAAGTGTAATCCATACTGTAGACTTTAGTATTTGATCTTCACTAGTAAATGTTTCAAGTGCTCTTGACTTTCAACAAGCAAATTATGCCATCTGCATATCACAGTTTATTAATAAGCTTTCTCTAATCCTGATGCCATATTCTGCTTCTTAGTCTTGCTTATCAATTTACTTTGCTCAGCATACAGTTTAAATAAGGATTGTGAAAGGATACATGCACCCTGACATGCACCTTTCCTGATTTAGATTATCAAGGTTCCCCTTGTTCACTTTGAATGACTGCTGCTTGGTCTATGTAAAGGGTCCAAACGAGCACAGTAAAGTTGTCTAGAATGTCCATTCTTTATAATGTTACCTAATGTTTGTTTGATCCACACAGTTGAGTGTCTTTGTGTAGTTAATAAGATACAAGTGAACATACAAGGAACATATTGTTCCCACTGGTATTTTCTGCTTGGGTCTAGGTTCTAATATCCATCACAATGGCTACACAGAACTCATACAGAAAATTCGTGATTAAAGGGTTTATTAAAGAAGGTAACAAATTATAATGATAGTGAGTAATGCTCAGGGTTCAGTTTTTTATCAGAACATGCTATAAAATTCTTTCTACTCTGCTAGTAAATGCCCAAAGGGGCAGACCACTCTTCTATAAGACTCAGCCAGAAGGAATTCAATTCAAGCTAAATGGGTTGGCAATCCCAGGTCCTGAAGGAAGTGCTCAGAGGCAGCTCACTCTAGTAAGCCTCAGCCCAAAGGCACTCCACTGTGTGAGTCAGCAAAACCAGCTCTTTAGTAAGTGAGGAGAGGCACCCTACTCTGCAAGTTAGCCTCCTGCACAAAAACACTCCGTTTTCATTGTTCTGAGGTTGGAAAGCCATCACTATTCCATGCTCTCACTCCTCGTTCTTCTGCTGCTTCTAGATTCAGATTTCCCGAGTAGGAATCTTGGGTCAGAAGGACATGCTCCATTCCTGGCTTTTGCTGATAATGAGATTCTCCCTCCTACTTCTGAGAGAGGTCATTTTATACGAGCAGGATGGCAATCCAGGGAATCATGTTCACAATTACTCACAGGTGAATCCTATCAGTATTTCCCGAAACAACTTCTTACCAGACCCACACAGGAAAAATGAGTTGGGTGCAAGTTGGAGTATTTAGCAAGCAAAGCCACATGAAACAATTCATTGTCCCTCTATCTTATTTATATTCTTTGCTTCAAATTGAGATACATCTTATGTCAATAATAATACCCCCATTCCATAGCCTTTTCAGAATAGGACTTAAAATTCTCTCCATCATTACACTACTGCAAATAGTTTGAATTATCTTCAAAAAATTGCTTGCATGATGTTGTTCGATGACTTTTTCTTTCTATTGAAACTCCAAACTCAGTGCAATCGAGCCAATGCTGACACATGGGTCCCTATTGGACAGGGTAGAGCTGTCACTCTTAGTCTCTGAGACTGCTGCTGACTTTGTGGGTCACAACCTGGGCTGTGTACGTGATTTCCAAATGTCTTGCCATATGGTATTTGCATTTGACATTCTGTCAATCCCTGGAGCCTGTTTTATTTTTTTGTTTTTTTTTTTTTTGTTTGCTAATGTCAATGTTGTTTGGACTTTTTTCCTTCAGTATCATCAATTCTTGAAATAGTTAAATGCCAACAAATTAATTTTGGTATAGTGACTATGAATTCTTTGTATCTATTGTTGATGTTTCCTGTATCATTCTTAATTTTACATTTTTTTTTGGCATCACTGCCCTCAGGTGGTGGGAGAAGGAGGCCCAGCCTTTGCTCCATGGAGCTGGAATCGAACCTCCATCCCAGTGGGCCGCAGTCCCGTGCACAACCACTATGTCACCAGGACTCAGCCTAATTTTACATTTTTCTTCAGTATTTTTTTCCAGCTTAGTTTTATTAGCCCACTTCTGTGCAAATTTCATTACAATGCTTTGCAATATCTTCTCAAGCTACCTTTAGAAATTTTATGTTCAGCATTTACTTCATCATTTTGGTACTTACATAATTTCATGTCAAGGGGAGGGACGGGGGAGTCTAGCCTGTCAATCAGATCACAACCTAATAATGCCTTTTTCTGGGCATGGCCTTCTCATGAGGATTCTGGGAACTTCCTCCCTTTTCTCACTGGAGGTGAGCCACACTCTATCTCTCTGCTTCACTTTTCTTGTTAACAGTCTCAGAGATCTGGAAGAGCATCATGCCAGTGCTGAGATGCTTCCACCATTCAGCATCACTGCATGTGTTGCATGAGTCTGAAGAGGAATTTATGGACCAGTAACTGATATATGGGTTAGAATCCTACTTATGGACTTGATCTGGACTGGGCCAGGACATTTTCTCCATATGCAATTGCTCTTCTATATAAAGTTCTGCCATATAGATATAGATGTTATAGATGTTTCTCTAGTCAACCTGGTCTAACACAGTCATTTTTCCTCCATTTTATTTAGCTCTTGACAAGCAACAAGTTTCAGAGTCTCTTCTGGGTTCCACTTTGGTCTTTTTCTTATTTCTTGATTTTTAGTTATCTATTTCTTTATTCATATATGATATTTTTGATGTCATTCTGCAAATATTCTTGTCTTTTGTCATTAGTTGTAATGTGCCAAATCTATTCATAATATGGTCTCTAAATACAGGTGAAATATGCTCAAGGTTGTATTATGGACTTAGTGTATTGTCTTATTTTTTTTCTATTTGAACCTGTACTTGCATATTTGTAATTGATTATCCATTCCACAGTGGGATTCTCACTTTGTTAAGGCTGTTGATCATCTCTTCTCACAGAGGTTGTCAATCTGAATGCTGTGCATTTCATTTGGCAATGTCCATCTGTAGTTGCCATTTATGTTGTTGACAAAATGGATAGTAATAGTGAAGAAGTCATTGGTCTTAAAAATTCTATCCTAAGGGATCTCAAGCTCCATTTCTTTCACCAAATCCATATTTTACAACTACTATTCCTTCCTCATTCTTTCCAACTCATGGATTCTAATCACTAGTAGTGAACAACGCATCTTGATTGAAAATTTAATCCATCCAGACTAAAGAAACTGGTGAAAATCTTCAGTTTCTTTATCATTGCCTTTCATGGTTGGTTTATACATTTGAATAATAGCTGTATTAAATGTATTTTCTTTCAGGTGTAGTATGGGATACAAAAGAAACCCTAAATCTCAAATATAATTTAATTATAGCATTTATTAAGTTTTAAATAAGACAAAACACATCATCCAGAAAAGGGAAATGATTAACACAAGGAAGGTCATAATGGCACCCAAGGTTTTGCTGAAACTAAGACTTAAAAAGGACATGGGAGGGCAAAGGAAACTGTCACAAAAGCATGATTGATAACAGATCAAAACATCTCAGTGACAGGTGGAATTACTGAAGCAGGAACAGGAACAGGACCATGACTGGAACATACATTATTGTTAGACAAAGAGCTCACAAGAATGGTCCAGTGCCCCCTGACCAAGACAATCAGGGTGGTCATGTATTTGTGAGATCAATTTCATGATTGGGATGTAGGGATGGAGTCTATTCTGTTAATCTAGAGATAGCCAATGAGTAGCCAATGAGGCCTCTGTGTGAGCATGGCTTTCTCCTGAGAATTCTGGGAGATCTCATGATATTTCTAAATTAGAGAAGAGAGACTTCACTCTCAGTCTCTGGGAGTCAGTCTCTGAGATTATGAACTACTGACAAGACAGGATGGCAGTTGGAGGAGAAGCCACACTGCCTTACCCTGATGAAACCAGACCTCTGACACTGGAGAAGTCACGTGTACCACCACTGGATGCTGTTGATGGATTCTGAACCCTGGAAATGAGGCGTCATGAAGGGACCTCTGCCAGCGCTGGGACTCTGCACCCAGTGACCTGTAACTTCATGAGTCGGAAGGAGACTTTATAGACTGGTATTGGACATATGGACTAATATTGGATTTATTAGCTTGGACTGCACTGGGTTGGGATGCTTTCTTAATGTTCCTTTCCTCTTCTATATAAACCTCTCCTTTATATGCATATATGTGTCTATGAATTTGTTTCTCTAGTCTATTCGGACTAACACACCAGTAGACTCCAATGTGGAGAACTCCATCAAGGACACAGTCAGGCAAACACCACAGTAGATTAGCTCTCCCAGGGCTAGTCAGGAAGTGGAAGTGATGCATTCTGCCTGAGGGCAAGACTGGTTACATTTCTGATTAGCAATCATAAGATATTCAATAGAGGCTTATTGGGAGCAGAAGCTCTTTAAATGGATTTAGGGTTTTCACTGTTATCCATAGCCTTCTGCAAACCCAGTATTCAGAATGTAAACTCTAATACAGCTGTAAGGATATAATCTTATCACAGACAACATTGTCACTGACATAACTCACTGAAACTCACTGTCATCAAGTCAATGCTGATTTACAGAAGAGCCCAGGGGATTTTCCAGGACTAAAACTGTTTACAGATGTAAAAACCTAGAAGTTCTTCCATGGAGCTACTAGTACTTCCATGGAACTGCTCTCCGTGCAGATTCTAGCTCAATATTTAATCACTACACTACCAGTGCTCCATTCAATATAGATCATAGATGTTCTTTTGGGTCATAAATTCAATATTATTCTTCTGGAATACATCATTCCAGGCATAGTATATCATATGATTATCTGATTCAAAATGGTAAATACAAGTCCATTTCAGCTGCAAATGCCTAGAATATGGATGTTTATGTGTTCCATTTCATTTTTGATGACCTTGAAGTTTTCAAGAGTCACATTTTTGTTTGTTTTTCAAGAGTCACATTTTACATACTTCACATATCACCTATTAATACATGTTTGCAGTTGTTTTTCTTATTTTGAGTGATGTCTCATGAGCAAATGCTTTGCTCCTTCCTGTCATTAAGGTCAACTCTACTTTAAGGGGCTCCTTCTCCAAAGTTATGTCAGGAGAAAGTCCACTGCTTTCATCAGGTTTTCACTGGACCACCCTTCAGAACTGGACTACCTAATCCTGGCAGAGCTGGAGGCTGCTCCTTGGGAAGCCAGCAGTTTGAAACCACCAGCCAATCAGCAGGAGATAAATCAGCGCTCCTCCTCCAGTAAAGATGCCAAGTTGAGGGAACCCTCAGCAGCACCTCAACCCTGTCCTGCAGGGTCACCGTGAGTCATGACTTAATGGCAGTGAGCTGTTTGCTTTATTCTGTCTTCCTGCTCTGGGAGCTCTGCTGGAGACTGATCACCAAAAATGACCCTGTTGCCTTTTGGAAAATGCATGGCATAGCTTCCAGCATCACAGCAATAAACATGCCCCCCCAATACTACAAACTGACAGAGAAGTGGGGGTCCCACCTGGAGCAAAGAGCTTGTGTGCGATTGCTAACCTGAAAGTTAGTGGCTTGAACTCACAAAAGGTTAAACCTTAAGAAAATGTCTGGGGCTCTTCTTCCAATCTGATTCTATCCAGGAAAACCCTGTGGAGCAGTTCTACTCCATACATGAACTTGCCAGAGTTCGAATCAATTCAATGGCAACAACAAGGGGATTACAAATGAGTTATGGACATTATGATTACAGAAGTTCCTACAATCCATTCATATGTCAGGAAGATGGCCCAGTGTGTGTGTTTCTGCGCTGGCTGGGGAAAAAAATCAAGACTATGTTTATTTAATGGATGAATCAATATAAGCTGTGGAGGACAAGCTTGTGTAAAGGTGCAAGCATCGGCTTGTGTGAGTGGCTGACAAGAGTAGTCATGGAGTGCCATGCAGTGTGTATGTGTGTGTGTGTGTGTGCACCTTAGATGTGGGAGTTGGGGGAGTAGATATGAGTGAGTGTGCAGGGTTATATATGCAAAGGCATACTCTTGTGTGCAGGGCAGGTAACGGCGCCTTGGCACCCTCTGACATAAATATTCTGGCAAAACTCTCCCCTAGACAAAGTGCCAATATAATAGAGTTTAGGATTTCATAGATTCTGAACAAATTCAGAGTTAAATCAAGTTCACCTGAAACAACATGACCTGAAATGAACAGCCTGGTGGGGCAGAGACTGGAGGGGGCTATTGATTATGTCTTCCTACTTTAGCTGTGAAGGAGAGTTTCTGAGTCTGCCTTTCTCTGCCAGCTCTATAGGAAACAAGAAGAGAGGGGAGAGAAAGAAATGAATTCTGTCCTGGATAGCAGCCCACAGATAGAGTAGAGAGACCTAGAGGAATCTAGGGAATATATTCCATGGAGGAAAATCCCATTTTTAAGAGATAATAGGGTGTCTCTCTTATGTACTAAAGCCAGGCACTCTCACCTGCTCTTTTTGTTAGCTGTTGGTCCTCAGTTTACGGAAACCTTATGCACAACAGGACAAAATGTTGCTGAATCCTGAGCCATCTCCTGCTTGCTTAAAGATCACACCACTGTGATCCATCGGGTTCACACTGGTTGGTTTTCAGGTCATCACCGAAACTTTCTCCCTAGTCTGTGTTAGGATGAAAGATCTGCTGAAACCTGTTCAATATCATAGCCACACACAGGACTCCACTGATGGTGACTGAACGTCAGATGGATTAGCTGAGAATTAGACATACTTGATCTCTTACTTGGAAGGTGAAAATTCTGTCACTGAACCCCCAGTGCCTCTCTCATGCAAGCAACAACTCACTGCCATTGAGTTAACTCGGCTCACAGTGATCTTATAGAGTAAGAACGCACTGCCCCTGTGGATTTCTGAGGCTCTAACTCTTTATAGGCATTAAAAAGCATATTTTTCTTCCTTAGAGCAGTTGGCTATTTCAAAGTGCTAGCCTTGTGGTTAGCAATCCATAGCATAAGCCACAATGTCACCTGAGGTTCTCATGCCTGGCATGTTCCAAGATCAGTTCCTTAAATTAATTGGATTTTTTAAGTGTTATGGTTTTGTGTGTGTATGAGTGACCTTCTACTTTCTCAATCTGCCTAATGCAGACTTCTGAAGACACTTTCTAAAGTCATGTCTTTCCTTGGAGCTGAAGATTCCTGGAAGTCCCTCAATGCCATTACAGAAATGGTTGGTGTCTTCAGCTGGATATTGTTTTGTTTTGGTTTGGTTTGGTTTGGTTTGGTTGGGGGGGGGGAGTGCATCACTGCCCTATAGTGGTTGTGGGAGCTATCCAGTCTTGCTCCCAGAGAGCTGCTGCTGCATTTGAACCTCCAAGCCAATGGGCCGCAGTCCCACACTCAACCACTACACCACCGGAGCTCAGCCCTATTGCTTTGTTTTTATCTCCTATTAGACCCATCCTGGACTTCTACTTTTTACAGGGAATTTCTTTTTCCAGTTATTCTTTCTTAAATCAGTGGTTCCTCGGTTTATTTTTTTTCCCTGCCATGAAGTCAATGTTGACTTATAGTGACCCCTGTGAGTTTCTAAGACTGTGGTAGTCTTTCTCACATGTTGCTGATAGTTTTGAATCGCATGTGGATCACAGCCAACACACCATCAGCATTCAATAGTGTATCTATCTTTTTAAATTAAAAGATCATTTTATTAGGGGTTCTTACAGCTCATAGTAATCCATATATCAACTGTATCAAGCATATTTGTGCACATGTTGTCATCAGTATTTTCTAAACATTTATTTTCTATTGAGCCCTTAGTATCAGCTCCTCTTTTTTCCTTCAATTCATGGCCGTGACACCTGGATACATTATTATTATTTTCATATCTTTGATTATTATTTTCATATATATCGACC
>PVJH01014141.1:0-57959 GCA_004026705.1 Nesogale talazaci
TTCCGCTTCTTTGTGTTGGAACTGCATGTTCCTCCTTGGGTTTGGTCTAGCCTCCTCCTGACTCCCTGTCCCTCTATCTGAATATTGTAAGATAGGTTTCTTTTCTATATCTACTGTGCTCTTTACACTTACCTCTGCGGTGTCGTGCTGTGCTTCTCCTTTTGTGATTGACTGACCTCACTTAGTCTTATTTCTTCCAACTCTTCCCATGAAATGATGTGTTTCATGTGCTCCTCAGTGTTTTTTAGTGATGTATAGTACTCCATTGTGTGTTTGTGCCAGGGTTTACTGATCTAGTCATCTACTGAGGGAAATTTGGGTTATTTTCAACTTTTTGTGATTGTGTACTGCACCGCAATAAACTTTGGAACACAGACGGCTGCTTGTGTTTTTTTTTTTCTTCTTACCTCTTCTGGATATATGTCCAATAGAGGAATGGCTACATCATAAGGTAGCTCAATTTTCATTTTCTTTTATTTTATTTAATCATTTTATTGGGCGCTCATTTATCACTTTTCATCATACATAGTTCAATACATAGTTGCATGTACTGTGCCAAGCACCCCCACTTGCCTGCCCTTGTCAACATTCTCCCAACATCTGCTTTTCCATTTGGGCCCTTGATATGAGGCCCCCGTCCTTCCCCCTCCAACCTTATTCCCCTTATCCCCCCAGCCCTCATTACTCTGCAGTCATTATTGTTTTGTCATATCTTACACTGCCAGACATCTCCCCCTCCCCACTCCTCCCTACGTCCTTCCTCCAGATAGGAGACAGTCTGCAGATCCCCATAGCTGGCTTCCTCTCTCCACCCCACCCTCCGTCCCCCATTCGGCAACTCCACTCCCACCAATGACCCCAAGGGGTTTATCTACCCTGAGTTCCCTGCATTACCATTTTCTTTAAATATTGCAAGATCACTTTCCATAAAGGCTGTTCATATCTACAGGACCACCAGCAGTGGAGGAGAGTTCCTCTCTTGCTACATTCCTTCCAGCATTTGTTTCTCTCTGATTTTCTGGGCTATCCTCAAGAGTGTTAGATGGTATCTTTTGGATGTTTGGGTTTGCATCTCTCTGATAACCAGTGACCAGGAGCATTTTCTCATATGTTTATTAGCCAGACAGGTCTCTGCCAGAGTGACTTCTTTTCACTTCTTTTGCCCACTTTCTCAAGGGGTTAGCTGTTTTCCTCTTTTGGCAGGCCATGAGGGTAGTGCAGTTTCAGTAATAATACCATTGTCTGTTGTGTCATTGCTAAAAATCCTCTCCCAGTCTGTGTGTTGCTTTGTTACCTTCTTGTTTTTGGCAGACATAGGTGTTTTATCCTTAGTAAATCCCACTTGCTGATTTCATGTTCACCTGTGTATATAGCCTAGCACCTATTGCAACTAGACTTTGTCGTCCCTGGGCCACGGTTCTTAGGTTTGTCCTAATTCCTTCACTAATGATCTTGATGGTTTGGGGTTTTACTTCTAGGTCCACAATCCACCTTGGGTTTGTTCTTGAGCACAAGTGAGGTAGACATCTTGTTTCATTTTGCTACATATGGATAGCCTTTGTTTCCAGCGCCACTTGATTAATCGGGCATCTGCCTCCCAATTGATGTTTTGAGGGCCCTTGTCCAATATCAGTTGTCTATATGCTGATGGATTTATTTCTGGGTTTTCTATTCTTTTCCATTTGTCTGTGCATATGTCATTATGCCAGTACCACGTGGTTTTGACCACTATGGCTTTGTAGTAGGTGTGAAAGCCAGGTAATGTGAGCCCTCTGACTTTGCCCTTCTTCTTCACGAGTTCTCTGCTGATTTGGGCTTCTTCCTTCTCCATGTGAAATTGGTGGTCAGTGTTTCCCTTTGTTCTTCCTAGTTTTTATGAAATATAGCAACACACATGCTACCACTTGCAGTCTAGTGATGGATACATATGAGGCATATTGGCTTGGAATTGTTCTCAGTCTCCTTCATGGAAAGCAAGCACGGAACCGCCAAAGACCATGACCTCAGAAAGGAAGCTTAGAATGAACTAAATTATATGTTAGATTGTGGGAGATCAAAGATATATGTAAATAAGTTTGACACACACAAACATATATAAAGCTAATTTCCTTCAATTACTTATTTACTGGTAAGGAAGGACATGTGTTTTTAAAATTTAGGACCACTATTGTAAAAAGTCCAGAAAAGGTTTTATACTAAAAATAAAGAGGGAGAAAGAGAATAAGCATCTGTGAAATAAATAATAAAACTATTGAGAAACATTGGCCACTGGTTAAATGAACATGCATCAATTATGTGGATTAAGAGCCAACTCTGCCCTCTAAAGAAAATTGATTCTAGAGTGAATTTATATATATATATATGTGTGTGTGTGTGTGTGTTTATGTGTGTATATATGTATATAAGTTGTTTCTAACTCATAACCCCCATATATGGGGTTTCTGGGGCTGTAAATCTTCATGGAAACAGAGAGCCTCCTACTTCTCTACTGGAGCATCTGGTGGGTTTGAGCCATGCACCTTGTTGACACTTCAACACTTATCTGCAAACACCACCAGCTCTCCAAGGGTTTCGGATTATTGGTATATTTACTTTTAATATTCAAGGAACAGCTATATATTTTTCAACATTCAAATGGTAGGTTAAATGGATAGTCTCCTTTTGCCAAATTTCTCCTTAGAAGTAGCCATTCAATATGTATTTTAAAGCTACTTATGTTCCTAGAGGTGTGTATACATAGCATGCATAAATATAAATGTAAATCTATGTACTGTAGACACACAGGACGAATTCAAGATGTTTGCAGAATTTAAAAATGATTTGCTTTGAACTTTTGGAAGTCCTTCCTCTCTTGCACATACATACCTATATTTGGAAATACGTGTTTTTATTTTGTGAGTTTTATAATTATGGAAATTATGACATCCTAAATGTATTGTTCTGCAGCTGTATTTTTTTTTAAAAAACAGGAGACTTAAGGGTAAATCTAGCCTTTCGTGTCATCAGCTTTAGATATAACTTATCATAATATTTTAACTACCAATTACAATTTTAGGTATAAACAAATGTGCTATTGGAGCGATATGTTACTCAGTGATATATAAACACATTTTAAGAAGTACTGAGCTTCTGTATGGATCTTTTTAAAAAATTTTTTAATTTTTTAATTTTTTTTCTGCATGGATCTTAGCATCAAGCTGATATCTTACACTTGATATCTTCTACACAGATCCACACACACACGCGTACGCCCACTTCCCCAAAATAAACCCACTGCCATGGAGTCAATGTTTACTCACAAGGACCCTATTGGACAGGGTAGAACCGCCCCTGTGAGTTTCTGAGAAGTAGGAAACACTGTCTTTTCCCTAGAGAGCCCCTGGTGGTTGTGAACTGCCTGCCTTGGGATCACAGCTCAATGTGTGACCACTATGCCACCAGGGCTCCCATATTTAAGTGTTTATGTGCATTTATACATACATATAGATGCATCACCTACATGCATTTGCACACACAGAGACATATGTTTATTGTTTATATACACAGGCATGTTTCCCCTGTATTCAGCAGAATGATTTAAAATAAACAGACATTAGGCAGATCAGTTAGAAGTATCAATAAAATATATGGCTTATGTTCCAGATATACTGAAAATGAGTGATAAAAGTGAGGTTAGGGAATCCCTAAATAGTTTTCTGGGTCTCATTCTCTGGTATAACATACTTTGCCACAAAACAGTATGTTTCTTAGATCCTGTTTGCTCTAGAGAGAGTCAAGCAAAGAGGACTGTGGAGTAGACAGAATGGTATTGGTCTCAGAGCATTAAGAGTTTGTGTAACTACCGGTTGCAGTCACGATCTACTTTCCCGTGTCTATTGTATAAAAAGAAGTGTTTTTTCAACTCCATCTTCCCCCTCACAAGCTTTCTCACTTAAACTTTGAAATAACTTGATACACAGCAGTCCCTGTCCACCTAATCCCATCCCAAATGGAACACACGAGCCAGACTGACAAGTGTGTTTTAGTCTTATCTACAGTAACCCCTGGGGTTTGTTTGCAACCAAATTTCAATCACATATGCTTCTTGGAACCTAAGTCCCCTAAAAAGAGATTCAGAGAGGATCCAAACATGCTTGGTTCTTTAGTAGGGATTCAGGGGAGCCAGGCAAGGATGGAAGAAGATAGTGGTTGTGCACTGATTCAGAAGGAAGAGGTCTTCTACAGAGACTTCATTGCTAGTGGTTATTTTAGTGAGAGATCTAGTCCATAGAGGGGAAATGAAGTCTTCTCTGAAGCACAGATATTATTCCATTTCCACGCACTCTTCCCTCGGGTGTGTGGTAATAATTTCTTTTATACGAATTAATACCATACTAGTCCCAAGAAGTGAAAGATTGAAAAAGTCTCAAAAGTCGAACTCTTGCCAGAAAATTGTCTGCTTCATTTTCCCCCAATCCTTCCTCGAGTAAGTTCCCTCGTGTCCTAGGTTTCTATAAATCGCTTCCGAGTTTCACAGAACTCACAGAAGTTTGGGGAAATATCGCATGCAGTGGTGGGTGTAGTTCAGTCCCAAGTCTGAAGGTCAGGCAGGAGTCAGCCAGATGCTGGGGCCAGAGGGTGCGTCTCACTGCTGGCTTTTTCCCAGGATGAGATCACACCCCTGCTTCTCAGTGCTGTAGGCTGGGCTTGCAGGGCATCCGGTTCACACTAACCCACAGGTGAATGCTCTCACTATCTCTTCCCCCTCCCCACACACTCACACCTTTGGTGTAAATTTCATTCAAATATGATGACCCATTCTTCATGCATGGGCTATTTCATATTTTTGCATATAATATCTGAGGACTCTGGCAAGCTGTTGCTAGTACATAGTGGGCTCCTACTAATCTTATCAAACAGGCTTTCCCCTGTGACACTCCAGAAGCAGTTTTCTTTCTCTCACTGAAAGATATAATTTCTTACGTCTATTGTAAGCAATTGTAATTGGCTATGACAGAATGACTTCAGATGGACATTTTATAGTAATGAATATTCAGCTGCTTCAATAAAGGTATCCCAAAAAATGGGCCTACAGTCACATCACTGTAAGTACTTCTGAATTGCCAAGTTCTGGTTGCATGTTTCTGCAGCTCAAAGGTACTTGGTGGGGGACCCTCTGTGGAACTGCCTCTCACCACCATACCTATCCTGGATTCCTGTTTACAGATTGTAGTTCTTCCGAAATTCCCTGTGACTTCAGCCTGACTTCACTCCCAGGAGCTCCTCTTTAAACACCCTCTTCATCTGGAGAACTCTGAGAATGCACCTGCCTGTTTAAAAGAGAGACATTTTCTCTGTTCCCAGGTGGGAAATCCTTACCACACCATCTTTGATCAGGGGTTGAAAATGGAGAAGCCTTCTGGATGGGTAAATAGGTCAAGACTCTAATGGATCAGAGGAGAGTAGACCTAACCCCAAACCAAACTCACTGCCATCCAGCTCATGCTGCGGACTCATTCAGAACCCTATCGAATAGGTAGACCTGCCCCCGGTCATTCTTGACAGGAGGTTTAGAACTGCGCCCCTTGGGGTTAGCGGCCTAACTCACAGCCATGACAACACCAGGCTCCTTGAAGGAGAGGAGATACCCAATTTAACTGGGCTCACCTCTAATTGGGTGAGCTGCTTATTGCCATTTGCATGATAAGAAAGAACGTGAGTTTTTGTGTGATATTTCCTGGTCAGTTGGCAATAAGCTCCATCTTAAAGTGACCTGTGACACACCGTTTTTAAATGTGTGCCTTCTCTCTTAGACCAGACGTGTTCCGGAATCCTGCCATAATTCTCATACATAATCCTTAGGCAAGTGGCTGGGTCTTTGCTGTCAGCTCTGGGGCTGATCACATCTCACTGCTATCTGCTCGAGCCAGACAGATGGTTTACGTCCAGGACAATCCTGCTTCCCCTGTATTTTCTCTCTGCTGCATATTAGGCATCAACATATTCTCAAGTAATTATACCTTGAAAATGATCATCTTCCAATCCAAGGTATTAGGCAACTGTAGCATGCTAAATTCGGTGAATGGAGACATCAACTAGCAATGAGACATAAACCAGGATCTGAAAGAGTAGGAAGGACACACATTTAAGTGACTGTGCAATGGATCTCACTGTTTTACTGCCAATGAAGACAGACAGAACATGTAACTGGCTTCTAGCCCAAAGAATATAGCAAAGGCAATAGGGTGCCAGTCCCTAACCTTGGTTAGGTTGCATTGGGTGACGAATGTAATGGAACGTAATGGGATGTCAGTCCCATGACATTACAAAGGACACTGTTTTATCAGATTTGAATGAGACAGTCTGTTTCTGACCTTGAACTCAAGAGTGATTGTGGCAGGAAAGTGCAGGTGGCCTCTAGGGCTTAAAGCAGCCTGCAGCCCACACCCAGCAAGAATTTAGGTCTTTGAGCCTCGCAGCTACAAGTAAATGGCTTTTTCCAACAACCCAAAGGAGCTTGAAAACAGGTTCTTGCCTCCAGATGAAAGCACACACAAGCCAACCCTTGACCACCACCTGGCAAGACTCTGAGCAGAAACACCACCTAAGCTATACCGAGCTTCTTGGCTCATGGAAACTTCGGCAAAATAAAGATATGTTGTTTTAAGCAACTAGGTCTGTGGTGATTTGTTAGGCAACAATAGGAAACTAATACAAGCAGTTTACAACCTGCTATGGAAAATGCAGTTGCCTCTGCAACACATAAAACAGGTGAATATATGTTTATGTGCTCAATTTCCTTTTAGGAAAAGTAATGCTCTTGCTTTGCGGAAAAATCCCCATTGGCTGAGTCTCAGCTTTATCCCCCAAAGGTACTGTAGAGTCAAAAATAAGATGGCTTTGTTTTGTTTACCAAGAGAAAGTCAAAGGAGACAAAAGTGAAGGGACAGGGAGCGAGGTGGGAAGAGAGTTAAGGAGGTGATGGATGGCGTGTGCTTGTGGATATGATCTCTCCTGGGCATATATTTGCTTCCATTGAGGCCCTTGTCCTTTTTCTTTTCTCTATCCCATATGGACGATGGTTCTTGGACTCTGCCTTCTGAGGCTAGGTCCCGCCATTGGGGGACCGTGGCAAGGAATTGGAGAGGGAAGTCATGGTGAGGATCGTCTAACATAGTGCACCCATATTTAGCAGCTTAAACAAAATATTTTAACTTCCATGGGTTAAACATATGGGTAGTGAGGTAGTTTTAAATAAAGGTATCTTATGAGATTGCAATTATTGCCATGGTCTACCTTCTCATCTGAAGGCTCAACTAGGGAAGGAAATAGGTCATCTATGCTCCTGCATGTGATAGTTGGCAGGCAGCAGTTCCTTGTTCTTGCCTGGAATCCATATCTCCCAAGCCTCCAAATGGCTCCCTATGTGTTCATAGACATGGCTGCTGCCTCCTGCTAAAAGTAGTGCTCAGAGAGGAAGAAAGAAATCTGGGAGAGATAGCGTAAAAATGCTCAGGATAGAATACATTATCTTTCATAAACGAATACTGGAAGCAGCAGACCATCAATTCTACCATGTTTTTTAAAATTAATTAATTACTTTTTTCTGCCAGGCTTTATTAAGTCACAGACACCAGTCTTGTAGTATTGTGTGAGTAGAGTGAAGACACTATAAGAAGATATACATAGTTGGCTGAGCTCTGGTGGCGTAGTGGTTGTGTGCAGGACTGAGGCACACAGAGTTGATGGTTCAAATCCAGCAACAGCTCTCCAGGAGCAAGACTGGGCTTCCTACTCCCACCAGGGCAGTAATGCCACACACACACACACACATGCACACACACACACACAAAGAAGATATATATAGCAACAGGCAGAGATAATTGGAGGCCATCTGTGGAGGTGTCTACTTCAAGTGTTCCAGAGAGGTCATGTGGATTTGGTACATGGAGAATTGCCCTCTCTTTAATCACTAAGGGCACTGCAAGTATTGAAGAATTGAGAATTTGATGGTAAATCGAGGAAATGAGGAGGTTCGTGGGGATCAGACATGACAGAAAGTGTTGGCCAATGATGGCAATTAGGTGCCAGGCAGCAGCAGCTTTTTCCTCCCAGGCTCCAGCTCTGAAGGAAGTGGTCATTCTGGTTTCAGCTCCTTGAACTGCATTGTACATTAGCCATATTTCAAACACTAGGTAATGACATGGCTGGTTTCTACCATGTTACATAATCTATATCTAGATCAACCTCTCTCTAGCTCGTTAACTGTACTACACCAATTTTAAACTGTATGTAACATTCAGACATCAGAGGACAATGTTGGACCCCTGCTTTCATCCAAATCTCAGAAATGATGGGGAATTACCATGATGGCATCAGTGCCTGCTCATTAGAATGATTGAGAGACATTGTCCCATTTGAAATCAAGATTTAGGGACCAGTGCTATTATACAACGATGGACTTAAAGATGTCTAGACTGGGGTCTCGGATAAGTAAGACTCCCATAACTGGGTGACCTCCCAAAACTTATTATAAGCTTTCAGGTAGGCCAATTCTGCTTTAACATCCCTGCATGATGATTTCACAGCAGAAGCACAGAGAACCTGAAGTGCTTCCTAGTCACTTAGGGATTTTCTCCAAGGAAAGATTTAGAAAGCACAGTTCTTTATCTGCCAGCTGACAGAAGATTAAGCAGGGACCTCAATGATAAGGCAGGAGGAAAGGAGGGAGCACCTTCTTTCTAACTGGAGCCTGTGGTTAGGAGATATGGTGAGCTCTTCAATGCCAGCTTATTCTTTGCTGGTGATTGTGCACTGGAAGGAGTTCGTGGTATGGATGTCTGCACACTCCATGATAGTATGTACAGTCGATGTCACTTCTTGGAGGAAAATGATCTCATCTTATTCTCAGTCTATTATGTTTGTTTTCAGCTGAAGACAATCTGCCTGGGAAGTGGCCCAATTCACAAAAATTGCAATTTCAGTGAAAATGTTACTCTAGACTCCTCACAGTAGGAAAGGAAATTTCTAAGAAATATTTACAACTTGTTTTTTATCCTGGAAAGCGAAAGAGACAGAGAGTGAGAATGAGAAAAGTGGATTGAGATTTGGGAAAGCATACGATGTAATCTTTTTTTCTCCCTAATGGACTTTAGTGCATAGTTTAATTTATTTTATTTATTTTTTATTTTGAAATCTAAATCGAAAGGCATTTTTATGTTCGAAAGTTCTAAGCTGTAAAAATAAACCCTGATAGATGATTGCCTGGGGTAAGATTTAATTAAACACTGTACAGTAAATTAGCATAATTTGATGAGGATCAGCTTCAGTTCTCAGGAACTACAACAGGCAGAAGATTTCATTTTCTAAAATCCTTTAAAATTCCATGGTCTCATCTCTAAAGTGCTGTTTTAGAATGTAAAGACTCACCGTGGTATTACAAAGCAGAAGGCACTTTATTAGAGTGATGACAGTCAATGCTGGGAGTGGAGGGTTTAGAAGCAGATACCACATATTTGTAAAACAATGGCCCTTTGTGAAATGAAATACAATGAAGATGGAAGTGCCCTTTCTTTACAAACAACAGAATGGTGATACACTCTCACCCTAATGCTACTTCTTTGGGTTGTGACTTAAGTAGAATTTCAACCAGAATTATAGCTACTTTCTTTCCCTTTTGAATTTCTTCCTCCTCCTCGCCCCCACCCATTTCTCTTCTAAATGGAAAACCTGTAGAGCCTACAAAGGAAAATAGACTGCTAAACATACCTGAGAAAACCTCTTTTGGAGTGTACTTAGGTGTGGCAGTCACATAATCTTGTATCAATTTCAGGATTGGAAGGGTATGGGTGGTGTCTAGCCTGTCAATCTGGAGATAGCCAATGAGACCTCTCATTGTATGAGAATTCTGGAAAATCTGGCCATATTTCCCCCTTGGGAGGTGAGAGAATTTAACCTAGAGACGCTCTACTGACAAGACTCAAGGCTGACTCCCTAGGAGACATCCTGGAGGAGAAGCCACATGGGCTTACCAAGATGGAATCAGACCTCTGAAGCCAGAAAAGCTATGTAGACTCCTGCCAGTGCTGAGATGCTTGAGAAGTCCCAGAGAGGCCGTGCTAGTGCTAAGATGCTTCCACCTCTACTGGATACACAAAACTCTGTACCTGCTGGTCTCTGAGTGTCCTGGCATCATTGCATGTGCCTCATGAATCTGAAGAGGACTTTATAGATTGGGATCAGACATATGGGCTAATATCAGACTCATGATCTTGGACTGGACTGGGCTGGGATGTTTCCTCAATGTTCAATTGCTTTTGTATATAAACCTCTTTCTTATACACATAAGAGTTTTTATGAATTTGTTTCTCTAGTCTACCCAGACTAACACACCTGGATTTGTTCTTGTGTTGGCCCTGTCTATGATTCACCAAGCACATGCCCTCAGACTTCTTCAATGCATGCTGTTATT
Organism: Nesogale talazaci; assembly: GCA_004026705.1. Taxonomy (NCBI): domain Eukaryota; kingdom Metazoa; phylum Chordata; class Mammalia; order Afrosoricida; family Tenrecidae; genus Nesogale; species Nesogale talazaci. Next base: position 10,451 of record PVJH01014141.1, read on the forward strand.
TTAATGCCTACAGAACCATCTGGACCCCAGAGCTATGACAGGCTAGAATATGTTCATGACAGAAAAAGAGAGATAGGGGTTCCTGGACAGCTAGACTCTCCCCAGATAGTTCTCAGAAATATAATGAAGTAATGCTGAAACAATTTATATCACACTAATAATAAGTTTTAAAAAGTGAGAGGCACGGCTGTGCATTTTATTCCAATGAATACAGATGCTACAGGACAAGCAGAATGGTCTCCTAGGGTTTCTGAGGATATAAATCTTCCGTGGAGTTGCCAGTGAGTTCAAAATTGCTCACCTTTCAGGTGGCCTCCCAGAACATCATCTACTTTACCATCAGGGCTTCTTTAAATCATACTACATGTGGTGGTCATGTACTTGATGTCAATTTCATGATTGGGAGTGTAGGGGTGGAGTCTAGTCTGTCACTCTGGAGATAGCTAATGAGGCGTCTGTGTAGGCATGGCTTTCTCCTGAGAATTCTGGGAAGTCTCATGGTATTTACCAATTGGAGAAGAGACACTTGACTCAGTTCCTTGGAGACAAACTACTGACAAGATGAGATTAATTGCCCATCATGGGGGATACTGACTATTCTGACTGGATCCGGTACTGAACTGGTCCCAACTGTAATATCTTAGATGTTGGGTCCTGGAAAAGCCTGTGATTCCTAGGCTCCCTAAAGAAGAGCTAGGGTGTTGATGCTGAGGGCCTACTCTATTTAACAATCGATATGCACAGATATCAGTTTTTGAATAATGGATAAGATTCAATGAGTAGACATTTAGGTGATTGTCAGATTTGCTTAAAAGGAGGTCTACAAACTTTTGTGATTAAACAACAATAACACCCAAAAGAATAAATCTTGTAATAAACAAGTTTAATTTTGGCATCCATCTATTGTGTCTTATGGTAAAAGTGTTTGCTTTGAATTTAATGAGGGAGGAACATAAGATATACTTTTCTATAAGCATTGGTCCCTAAAGGCCTTAACCTGGCTCTGATTTCACCTCGTATTCCCTCACTTTTCAAAGTTCCATTACCATAATCGCTACACAATTCTATTATCTGAGTTACTGCCTTCCCCCTCCCCCCATGAGCTCCAGTTTCTTTCTTTTTAAAAATTCTCTCCAACTGTTATAATTGACAAATTACTTGTCTTGGAATCCAACCTCTTGTGGGTTTTCTGGAAAGGTTCTAGAGGTGTTAAATCACACATACATTCAAGTTGTATAAGAAGAATTTAAAGTCAGGAGAAGGTCTAATAAGATCACTTTTAATTCTCTCTTGATACCTTTAACAAAGAGAAATGCATTCTCTTATAGTTTAGGAGGTTGGAAGTTCCCAGGGAAAGCATTTTCTCTGTCTTGGTTCTGGGGGATGGACATGGTCTCCTTTTCACATCTGCAGGGCCTGAAGTCCCTTAGAGATGTGTCTTGGCATCAAACTTTTCCCTTGGGTTGGGATGTTTTCAATGTAAGAATCTTGGTTCTGAATGATGTGCTACACTCCTGGCTCTTCTTTAATGGCAGAAGTCAGTTCCTTCCTGGTATGTTTAAATCTTTCATATTTTAACTCTTGTATAATAGAAGTATTGCAGACTTCACCTCAGGGAAACTTGATGTCGCTTCCGGTCTATGGCATTAGTAATGGCATTACATATCACCCTGATCATCATAAATCAGATCAGGGGTGACCACATCAGATTAAATCAGGGGAGATGATTACATTTTTTTACATAACAACTGCAAAACCCTTGAGAACGATGCCCTTGCCAAATTAACACATACTTTGGGGGAAACAATTCAAGTCCAAAAGGTTTACATGGACCCTTATTTAGCATCATCTTTTCTTTTTCAAGGTTTTATTATCATTTTTTTCTGCAGAAATTTTGTCTTCTGAATTACCCAATCACATTTCTTCTCTTTGTGAATCTTGTTTCCTATTATTATCATGATTTTTAAAATGATCTCAAACTGGAGTAAATGGCAAATCTTTTACCCTGGAACCTGAACTCTTGTGGGTTTGCTGAAAAAGTTATACAGAAGTGAAACCGCAGATACTTGATTTTTGCGTAAGGGGAATTCAAGGCCAGGAGAAGGTTGTGGTTTTGTGGGAAGATCATTCTGACCCTAAAAAAGTCAAGGGCAATTTTCTTTAAAGGAGACCCAGCGTTGTTTGCATGGGAGATTGTCCAGGGCACAGTGAGCCCCTGGCAGAACTTTGCTGGCCTTTCGCTTTTCTAACTGGCTGCTATAAGCAAAAACAGTCATCCAGAGTCTCAGGGTTGAAGCAACATGTGTAACTGCAGCTTGTAGGAAAAGGAGAGGAAAGGATTTCCAAACTCTTCTGCTGCCCAACTGTTTATGTTGTCTGAGTTTGGGTTTCCTGAAGCCAGAGTTCATCAACCCAAACACTGTAGCTAGCCACGGGCACAGCAGGAAAGTCCTCCATGTTTTCTACAAGTCAGTCTAGAAAGCAGAAGTATTTGGAGTCTGCCCTGGGGGATTTGGACTTCCTGGAGTCCGCATATTACTGAAGGGGGGAATGATATAGGTGACTCTTTCTGTGGTGTTCCCAGCACCCTATAAACCAGCAGCTGGTCAGCCCTAGTAGCTTAAGATCATACTCATATTTCTCAACACCCTCTTTATAGTCTATACCTATATCTAGACTATATATGGGTCCTTAAGATTAAAAGTCCCACAATAGTTAGAAGATTTAGGAATATAATGGCTAGCAATAAAGTACATTGGGATTTAAATTAAAGTGGAATAGAGGTTAAGGTGTTTATGGGTGGTACAAGCTGTTCAGAGCTTGACTACTAGACAAACCCACCCCGAAGGTCCCTGCAGGACAGGCCTGTAGATCTTTGGAGAAGTCACAGCCCTTGGAGAAATTTCAGCCTGTGTCCATGGGGTTCCCATGAGAAGATTCTTCTGGAAGGCAACTAACTAGCAGCAATGACAAGAACAAAGTAGCCCAGACGCTTTAGCCAGACTCCTTGATTTCTAGCTTCATTACTTAATTGGCGCAGTGACCTGGGCAAGGTTTTGCTGCGTTTTTCCTTTTGATTTTTTTGGTAAGCTCTCCTATTCTCTAATTTTGCTTTACATGGGGTTTTGGTAAAGTCACAATTAGATAATTATTATAAATTCCTGAAAACAGCACCAGGTGTTCATGAAAGTAAGAAAATGTAAGATTGCATTTGTGGTTGTTCATGATACCGGTGTTGTTCTTGTAATGTATTACACTTACTGCTATTTTAATTTTTATTGGGACTGTCTTTAAATAGCTTCCCTCGAAGTAGAAACAGAGAGAGACAGCTTCATGAGCAAGTGTCTATACAGAGAAGACTAGCCCCAAATCTGCCAGGGAATTAGGTGAATGCAGGGGACAAAAGAATAAGTAGACAAATAAATGTTTCAGCTGAAGGCTAACCTCAGCGTGATCACACGGGGCTGGTTCTGTGGGCTACAGAGTGTGAATTTCAGCACATGCAGTCACATTTTTAAAAAACATCACAATATACACATACAAATACTCTGCCAAATCCCTTCGGAAGCTGCTGTTGTCAGCATCCTCCAAATCTCTGCTATTCCGCTTGAGCCCTTGATATCAGCTTCCCATCTCTTCCCCTCCCCACTCCCCTGCCCTACCACCCCTCATTAATTTACAAATTATTATTATTTTGTCATATCTTACCTTGCCTGAACTCTCCCCTTGCCCACTCCTCCAATGATCATCCTCCAGATGGGAGGTTATGTGTAGATCCTTGTGAGTGGCTCCCCCTCTCTTAACCACCTTCCCTCCACTCATCCAAAAACTTCAGTACTGGTCCTGAGGAGTTCATCTGTCCTGGGTTCCCTGAATTTCCAATTCCCATCTCTACCAGTGTACCTCTTCCAGTCCAGATGGTAGAATTGGTCTCATGGTAGTTGGGGGGAGGAATTCTTCAAGAGCTAGAGGAAAGTTGTTTGCTTCATTACTACTTCAATGCACCCTGACTGGCCCTTCTCCTCCCTGTGACTCTTCTGTAAGGGGGTGTCCAATTGCCCATGATTGGGTCTTGGGTCCCCGCCCTGTTTTCTTTCCCTCATTCATGGTGATGTGCTTCTTTGATCCTAGATACTTGTTCCCTTCTTCCCCTCATGATCACACAGGCTGATGTGCTTCTTCCATGGGGGCTTTGCTGCTTCTGTGTGAAATGGCCACTCTTTTACCTTCAAGCCTTACTCCAGATGCTTTATCATTTGGTACCTGGGAACCGTCAGCTTCCTCCATTCTGTTTGCCTCTGCACCCATTTGTCTTCAGCAATCATATCAGGGGGGTGGGCACATATTGATATGAATTTTGTTCTTCGATGCCTGATACCCGAGTCTTTCAACACCTTAAGATCACACAGGCTGGTGTGCTTCTTCTGTGGTGGGTTTTGTTGCTCCTGAGCTGATGGCTGCTTGTTTACCCTCAAGCCTTTAAGACCGCAGACACTATATCTTTTGATAGTCAGCCACCATCAGCTTTCTTCACCACTCTTGCTCATGCCTTCACATGTCCTCAGTGATCTCGGGAAAGTGAGCACACAGTGATATGATTTTTTTCTGTTTGATGCCTGTGATCTAATCCTATCAACACCTAATGGCCACCTGGCTGGTGTGCTTCTTCCGTTAGGGCTTGGCCACTTCTTAGCTAGATGGTCTTTTGTTTATCTTCAGGCTTTTAGATCCCAGATGCTATATTCTTTGATAGCTGGGCACCATCGGTTTTCTTCACCACATTTGCATATGCACCCTTTTTACTTCAGTGCTTGTATTGGGACAGTAAGCATCACAGAATACCAGATTCATAGAACAAAATGTTCTTTTATTGAGGGAGCACCTGAGTGAGGGTCCAAGGTCCATTTGCTACCTTAATACTGAATCTATAAATATATGTACTTAGATTTACTCCCTCATCATAAATAATTATATTTGCATATGTACCTGCCTGTGTTTAGACCTCTGCAAGTGCCCTTTGCCATCTAGTTCTTTCCTCAATTTCCTTTTATCTTCCTCCTGTTGCAGCATCATCCTCCAACTTCATTTGAGTTTTAGTACTTTCTCTAAGTTACATTACCCTTACTTGAGCCCTACCGGACCTCTCAAACCCTTCTTGCCACCTATTCTGGACCACATGCTGTTTGCCCCCTCCATGAGCCTGCCCGGCCCCCTCCTGTGCTCCCCAGAAACCATCAGGAGCATCGTTCTCTCCTCCCAGCAGTCACATTTTAAAATAAGGAATACTACTCTTTAATCCCTAGATCACTTATTAGTTATAGACTGCCCTTGATTAAAGAAGGGCACTATTCCTAGGATGGTCCAGTTGAGATGACTGGGAAAAGGGATATGGGGAAAGAGAATTGGCAGAAAAATGCTGTATGTGTGTTTCATTTAAGAAAGATGTTCCCATTGAAATGGCTGTGTGTGCTGGAGACTAGAGCATGAGAGCATCTTGGGAAGGCTGAAAATTCACTCTGAGCCACTTAGTTGGAGACCAAGGGCATCCAGTTCGTATTTTCATTAGTATTTAGAGTTTGAAACTTCTTAAGGCTTTTAGGAAGTCTTAAGTGAGCCAGCCGTGGTGAATAACTTATATACTGGCAACCCTGGAGTGATTGATTCACCTGTATTCCCCTGGTCAGCATTTCTGATGTGCAGAAATCAGGCACAGTGGGCTGTTGTTGGGTGTTGGACACATCCTGGTTCTCAATGTTTGAAACCTGCTATTTTGAGGCCTCAGGCTGTTTTCTCTTGCTTTGTTTGCTCTCTTTTGGGATGAGAGAAATTGGATAGTGAGGAGATCAGAACCTGCCACAGTTCTTGAAGTGACTGGAATATAAAGTATAATTTTCCACTCTTCTCCTTACCTACTGCTGGGGCCCCCTCCCTCTCCTGCAACTTTGCATGCCGCTCATTGAACATGAGCCTTTCATTTTGCACCATGCTGGGGATATTTCTGCCATAATATGTGTTTCTGGGGATGCTTAGAATCGAGGCAAAAAACAACCACCCAGTGCTTCCCATACCTTCTGGACTTTTACATATATATACACACAAAATTGAGAAAAGTCATCTCATTAGTGCTTGGATTGGCAATTAATGTGTTGTACTTGGAAGACCCCTTTAACTTCGGGCTGTTAGGTCTAGAATTAACAAAAGCCTTTGAGCCTATGGCTAACTCATCCTGATCCATGTGTGGCCTGTCCAGGTGCTGGCCTGGGCTGTGTAAATCATGGGGGGCTTCCCCAACTGTACCCCTCCACACACAGTGTGTCCTCATCCCTGATTCCCATTGCCAATAGTTGCCATTCAGAAAGTGCCAAGTAGTTTGATCACAAGCCCAAGCAAAATGTCATAAAAAGAGGGTAATCATATAAGATAAGAAAGACAGGGTTCTACTCTATTCCTAAACAAATGCAAAAACATGTATTCTAAATATCTTATGCTTTAGAATTGAAATACATGGCCTGGAGGCAGACATATCAGGTTTTGTCTAGCTTTCTTATGGCCTTGAGGCAAGATATGCCTCAATGCTCCATCCTTTGGTATAAAGTATTTCTCTGGTTCTCAGTCTCTCCATGACCTGGTTCTTGGCCTTTGCCTCTGTTAGACAGAAAGGCAGCCCAGCCGTCACTCTGTCCTACATTTCCATAGTCTCGCTAGAGGAGGAGAAGATACTACATAGTCTCCGTGCTATTCCTCTGAGTCTCCATGTCAGTCTCTGATACATCTGGTCTTGTATCAGATGTATCAGATCTGATAGCCTCCACCACTTCAATGATCTTGCCTGTGCTCTTTCAAGGTCCTCTTAGCTGTTCTCTGCTCCTTTTGGCTCAACTTTATAGCCGGGTCTAAAATAAGGAAAGGTAGGCTTTAGTGTTCTGTTCACCATAACTATTCAGTCTGTATGCAGAATGAGTCATGAAAGAATCCATATTACATGAAGAAGAAGGTGTCATCAGGATTAGAGGAAGACTTATTAACAACCTTTGCTATGCAAGATGACACCATCTAGCTTGCTGAAAGTAAGGAGGACTTGAAGCACTTGATGGTAAAGGTTAAGGATTGCAGCCATCTGTAGGGATTACAACTCAATGTAAAGAACACCAAAATGCTCACAACTGAACCAATAGGTAACATCATCAGAAAGGAGGAAAAGACTGAAGATGTCAAGGAATTAATCTTGTTTGGTTTCCCAAATCCATGCTCATGGAAGTTGTCAGGAAATCAAAAAGCACTTTGCATTTGGTATATTTACTACATAAGACCTGTTTAGAGTATTGAAAAGCAAGAATGTTACTTTGAGGATTAAGGTATGCCTGACCTAAGCCGTGGTATTTTCAAACACCCCATGTGCATGTGAAATTTTGACAATAAAATAGGGAAGCTTGGCTAAAAGTAACATATTTTAATTGTGGTGTTGAAGAAGAAAATGGAAAGTAACACGGATTACTCAAAGGACAAACTGATCTATCTTGGAAGAAGTATGGCCAGAGTGCTCCTTAGAGGCAAGAGCAGTGAGATTTTGTCTTACATATTCTGAACATGTGGTCAGGAGAGCCCCGTCTCTGGAGAAAGACATCATGCTTGGTAAAGTGGAGGATCAGCAAAAGAGAGGAAAGCCCTTTTCAAGGTGGATTGACAACAATGGGCTCCAGCAAAGGAACAACCATGAGGACAGCACAGAGCCTGGCAGTGCTTCATTCTGTTGTGCATATGTTTGCTGTGGGTTGGAACTGATGTGATGACACTTAAAAATAGCAATAGGAGCAATAGTCAGGGAGTGACCAGAGAAGCTAACCAAATCCTCTATTAGGTTATGGATATCTTGTTTGCATAGCCTTACCTAATCATTTGGTGGAATTACAGGGACTTGGATAGAGAGCCAGGTGAAGAGATTTCACTCAAGTCCAGGAATATTCATGCCATTCTTTCTCCCTTCATTGGTACGTGTTTACAAGAGTTAATTCTAAATGTTTTCCTGGCTCCTGATGAGGTTATAATCTATAAAATATCACCAGGGAAACCAATATATATTTTGGATTGTCTCTTCTGGAGGTTGTTGTATTGGAGTATGTGTGTTTCAATAAATAATAATGATTCTAGATTACATGAAAGTTGCCAAGATGTACTCCATTCTCACTTTCCTCTTTACTTATCTGTCAACTTGCATTCCAACATTGAGAAGTGCTCTCCTACCATGTGCCTTTCAGTGACACAGAGCTTTCAGTGTTGCTCACTCGTAGTCTTTGAGATGGGACACCATCAATTAGTACTGTGCATATGTATGGTTCCACTTATCTGAAGTTTTATAATCTTCATTTCTGACATTGTTTAAGTCAGCACGATTTTTTCCTGATATATATATATATATATATATATATATATATATATATATATATATATCACTTGTATGTGTGTCAGTTTGTCCTACTGTGTTAGTCTGTGGGCTGTTGTGATACTGAGAGCTAAGTCGCTGGTATGTTAAATGCCAGCAGGGTCATTCAAGGTGAACAAGTTTCAGCAAAGATTCCAGAGGAAGAACAGACAATGAAAAAAGGAATTGACTGCCCACTTCTGCCCTTTAAAAACTATGCATAGTTTTGAAAAATAGTGAGATACTGAAGGTGTGATAGATAGAAACAGAACATTGTCTGAGCTAGTGCTGATAGATGCATGCCTTGATGCCTAGAAGTGTGTCTGCGGAGAAATTGCTTCTGCCATAACTGGAGTGAAGCCTACAAAAGTGGAAACATTGGGATCTTCACTTACTGATGGACATGACTCAAGTTTAGAAGAAACAGCTTCTGAAATCTAATGATAACTTGCAGTGTAAGAAGTATGAATCTAGGAGAAACACAAGTAGTCAAAGATTAAATGGAATTTATAAAGATGAATATCCTAGACATCATTGAGTAGAGATGGACTGGTAGTTGAAGCACTCACTCATCTATGTGAGGAAATTTGCATGAGATCCGTATTTGTGTCCACTCCAAAGAAAGGTGACCAAACAGAATGCTCAAATTATAGAACAATATCATTTTTTCTCCAAACACCATGTAATTGAGAGTGAAAACAGATATATCAGTCTATAGTTCAATCACAATAGTATCTTTGCTATCACATCTTCGCTATCACAATATTATCTTTGTTATCAAAATTTTGCTGAAGAGCATCCAACAATGATTGCCTCAGTACATGTTTTGTCAGTTGCGGAAATGAGGAAGCAAACTGTCAACCTGAAAAAGCACACACACACATACACGCACACACATAGCATGCTTCAGTTGGTTTAACTATTTACAATCCTGTAGTGCAGGAGTTGGCAAATTCTTGAGACCGAAGAGTCAATCTTTCCTTCCTAACAACTTTAAAGTTACTCAAGAGCCTTAAATATGTGTTTCCAAACAAATAAAATCACTGTGATCTGAAATAATAACCTTCACATGCTTTCAATGTTACTTCAGAGTTGCACGTTCACTCTGAAAGAGGCGCAGATGGCTCGTGATCCAGTTTGCTGACCATCAATATAGTATATCATTATGCTTCATCTGACATCTTTCTTTCTCTTAACGTCTTTATTAGCATGGTGTGAACCTTGATGAAAAAATGCTTCTTTGGGAGCATGTGCTATTCTCCAGACACTAAGCCTACATTGAACTTACTGTCACAACCTCAATCCTCTTATGTGTAAAGGATTCAGGAGAAGCAGGGTGGTGTGTGTCAAACATCTTATGAAGAACTTCTCTGGTTGCACTGAGGACCTGCCTCAGCTCACTTCCCATCAAGCCTAGTCCTGAGTTGAGCGTTCTCCACAAATGTCACAAGAACAAGAAGTCGGTCAATTCACCTTCTCTTCCTTTCACATGCTTGATTTTTCTATTGTGAATACCTGTTGTACTTTGATAACAGCATTAAAATGAAGACAGTGTAGAAATTTATTTTTACAGTCTTTATTTCATCTCAGTGGAATCCATATACAAACATGTCTTCTCTTTCAAGCAGTCGACTCTAAACACACTCAATTTTTGAGAAAACCAGTAAAAGAATAGGCTATCTTGATGATTTATTAAAAAAGATAAATGAGAAGTTAAAAAAAAGTTTCTGCCTAATATCCTGAACTGAAAGAGAGAATGTATCAGCTGGTCTATATGCCAGGAAGCACTGGAGTTATAGTTTTGTTACTGAAGATCTATTTCAGGCAAGTGGGAGGAGACAAATATTCCCTGTACTTTGACTGTGATTTATTTAACAAGTAAAGCTCTATCTATACAGTGCAGCTTAACATTCGAATTTGTACTGTATTTGTGGGCTATAATGAAGTCAAGTAGTTCAAACTGAGGCGGAACTTGAGTTTAATCTTCTGCTTGTGTTACTATGGTAGACATCTATTAACAGCTCTTTATTTAAGATAAAGACTAACATGTTCCATCAGCTGTTTTTCCACTCAGATGTTCAGAAGCAGATCATCTCATTTTACAATAGTGTCTCCTATTTTCCTCATCTTTACAAGGGGATTTCAAAAATATTTGTAGAAAGTTGTCCTTTTATTTATTCTATTCATTCCATTTTCCCATCAACTTTTTGAAGCCCCCTCGTGCTCAAATTGTTGAACAATATCAGTGATATCACATGTGCCAGTTAAATTGTGCTGAACATTATCCAATAATGATTGCCACAGTACCTGGACAGAGAAGTGCCAGAGATTCAGATTGTTGTCAGAAGAGGATATTGAACAAGGGGTATCATTGCTGATGTCAGGTGGATCTTGGCTGAGAACAGAGAACTCTATAAAGATATTTATTTTTGTTTCATTGACTATGCTAAGCCATCCAAATGTGTGGATCATTATAAGCCATGAATAACCTTGAGAAGAATGGGGGTTTCAGAATACTTTATTGTGCTCATAGGAAACTTGTGCTTGGATCAAAAGGCCAAGGTAATGCAGCATTGTTAAAAATTAGGAAAGATGGACCATGATTGTATCCTTTCACGATACTTGTTCAATCTTTTAGCTAAGCAAAACTTCAGAGATGCTGGATCATATGAAGAATGTGGCATCAAGATCAGTCAGTGGCTTATTAACAACTTCCAATATGCAGATGGCACAGTATCTCCTGCTGAAAGTGAGGAGGTCAAACATATTTATATTGTGTGTATCAAAGTTATACCATTATCTCTGTTATGCTAATTTTCATAGCTTCATATCAGTTTTTATGCACTATGAGACTCTCCTGTAATCAAACAAATATTGCTGAATCATTTTTGGATTTTCTGTTTTTGCTTTTTCCCCTCATCTTTTTTTTCACTTCAATTTGAAAGATTATTTTGGTATATATTTAATGTTAGCGATTTATTCTTCGGCTACATGCAATCTGGTGATGAGCCCGTTTGTGATAATACAAGTTTTGTGTCATTTTGGCTGGGTCAGTGTTCTCAATGCTCTGGCATTTCAGACTTAGTAATCACTCGTGATGAGCTGTCCTTTAAGGTGTGACCTACTTCCAATATCAATAGACACTGTGGAAAAGCTTGCTTGCTGTTTGCTGGGTCTACATCCCTCTTCATCTTACTCTTAAACTTCTGGTTCTTTGGACCTTGAGCCAATGGTCTGCTATATTGTCTGATGATCCTGAGAGCCATCAATGATCTGCCCCTTTACCTTCCAACCTCAGATTACTATAAATACTCATGTATAAGCTAAGATTTTCAGCATATTTTTAATGCAGTTTTTGTGGTGAAACTAAGTGCCTAGGCTGATATTTGGGTCAGCTTATACCAAAGAGTATGCAGTAAGTAACTACTACAAACACAAGCTTCATCTGATGACCTGAGATTTATTTTCCTGTAAAGCCTGAGCTTGTCACCTTCCTGCTGATCTTGTGTTCATCAATCCCTATAGCTACTCTAGGCAGTTTGGTATCAGATGCATGGGCTCGGAACTTGTTTTCTTCTCTCACTGGGTAAGTCATTTGTTTGATATACATACTCATAGAAACATACTCATAGATATTTTACTGGTTTTGCTTTTCCAGAACTCAGCTTAAGACACGATCAATAACTTTCTTTACTTTTATTATACTGTTTCTGATTACCAGTGTTTTTTTTAATTCTCCGTGTTTCTATTCCTGTGTTTACTTCATTCATTTAAACTTGCATGCATCTGCTTTTCCTCTAGTGTCATTAACATATTTTAAATGTGTTCTCTAATTTTAAGTTGAGCATCATATCTGAATTGGGTTTTGATGCTTGCTCTGCTTATTTAAGCTGTATGTTTCTTGCATTTTAATTGCTTGGCATTTTTTTTTGCATTTTTCTGCTTTGTAATTGTTATTGTTTTTGAAAGCAGCAGTGTTGTGTTAAATAATACAGACCGTAGTAAATAATCCATTTGTGTGAGGATTTATGTTAATCGGGTTATGAATTGGGTTTCTTTTAGATTTTACTATGTCTGTGTATTCCAAAGGCTTCAAATTTCATGAATATGCTTATTCTTGATTCCACAGAATGTTGGATTTCTCTAATTGCTCCTGCTTAAAGAATCTGTGTCTTACAACTCTATCATTTGCAGTCCACTGTTATACTGGAATTGCTGGAATCCTGGCGGTGATCCTGGTAGTGTAAGGCAGAGTTCAATTAAATATCAACTTTTGAGTGCACCTGTGTTCCTGGCATGTGTACTTACTAGTGTTCTGTTATTTGTATACTTTCTATTTTCCTCATACTCCTTATTCTGTCCCCTGATTCTAAGGTCCCCAATATATTTAGTGGAAACTGTGACCCAGGTAACTTTGTTTTTCATCCGTGGTCTAAGCAAAGAAGTTTGAAGAAACCTGGATGGGAAGGCATTTCCTTCACATAACTGAGAAATAGCTATGGCATCATTTCTTTCCCATGAGAGTAGAGCTTTTTATATAGAAAGTTCTAGACATAATTAATAATCATTATTCTTCCTCTCCATCTTCCAGAAGCATGTAGGGATTTTTCTTCCCCTAACCTTAATATGCAATTACCCCTGGTTCTCTGTAGATCATTTCTTGAATCAGGGGACACCCCAGAAAATCCCAGGTGGACAACATGGTTGGGAGAAAATATGTGTATTTGTTGAGTATGAGAATAGACTCTCGTAGCAGTTGTAGCTATAGAGCAGCCGCTACTGCAAGCTGTGTAGCTGAGCACCAATGCCCAGTTATCTAGGAAAGTGTGCATAAGAGCACTGCAGGAAGGACTAGAGTAAAGCGGGATTAGCAATCCTCAGGTCTGGGACCATGGCTAGCATTCTGAATAGCTGCCTGTATGACAGAGGTGAACAGCCAATGGTATAAAAAGGGAGATGGAGGAGGCAGCAACTCAAAGAGTGAGTGGCAAGCTGGAATGCAGTGTGGGAGTGTGGAAGTCCAGCCATCTGCCTACCAGCCAGCACCACTGTCACGGCCTCCCACTCCATAAACCAGAGCCACACTGGGGGCCTGGCTTTACTCTCAGCCCCCACATCTTTCTCGGTGCATAGGGTAATGAGAACAAATACAAGGAACAGAATGCGTTCCAGGAGAAGGTTACAGGACTCGATAAGTGCCTGGGCATGCAGGGTATCCATCTGTCCATCCCTTCAGCTTTCCTTCTCTCCTCTGCCTGCCTCCCCCTTGCTTAGGGAGCATCACTGTGTCAGTTCTTGCAGAGAAGATCAGTAAGATAAAGAGCGTATCTCCAAGCACAGTAGAGCTGGAGAGTTAATCTTTTCGCCTCAAGATAAACAGATCTTATGTATTTCCACACTCTAGCAACAAATCTGCACAAGTCACAACGTAGAGAATCCAACCTAAGTTAAAATGAGAGGCTTCAGAAATCAGGGTGAGGGTGAGAGTTAGGGTATAGGTCATGGGAAGAGGGAGAAGACATAAAGGAAAAAAATGACCGAAGAAAGCAATTGAAATGTATCTGACAGGAATTTCTGAGAGATGAATGAGGGGTAAGAAGGATAGTGGATCAGGAAGAAAGTAAAAAGAAAATGAGAAAGGAATAAGAAAGAAATAATTCTATATAGGTATAAATATATATATTAGGTATACAAAATAGGTATATACATATTATCTATGAATATACATACATATATAAAGAAAATAGAGCAGATGAACTTTGGGCCTCTACACAATTACTGAAGACAAAAATGAATGTATAAACAAATGTGGTAAAGAAAGCTGGTGGTGGTCAGTTATTAAAAGACATAATATCTGAGGCCTTTAGGCCTTAAAATGAAACTACTGACCATCTAGCAGGGAAGCAACAAAACCCACGAGGAAAAACATACCTACCTGTGTGATCATGAGGTGTTGATGGAAACAGTTATCAGAAGTTCAAAAGTAAGTAATCAAAAGGATGTGAAAGAGTGCCGACCAAGTGGGGACCCAAAGCCCCAAAGATACTTGAATATCCCTCACAGAAGGGTTACTAGGGTGCAGTATAGCACTGATTAAATACATAAATGTCATCTAGTTTCCTAATATTTCCTCCCCTTACTTTTACCATCGTAGTTTCATTAATCTTGCAAGTTTCATTAATCTTGTATGCTCATTTGTATAATAAAGGTTGTTTGATGCAGGAAATCCAAAATAAATTAGTCCTTCAGAAATAATAATGGGAGTAATGATTCCCTGAGGGTACAAGAAGTGATGTGGGGGTAAGGATGAAAAGGGGGAGGAGTAATAGCAATGATGAATGTATAGTCCCACTTAAATGAAAAGAATACCAGAATTGCAGGTGGGCAGATATATTGGATCATTTAAGATCTTGTAGATATAGATGACACATAGATAGATGATAGATAGATAGATGACAGATAGATAGATGGCAGATAGATAGTGTTCCTGGGGGTTAGAGTTGAGGAAAGAGGAGATAAAAGGGGGCTGATATCAAAGAGTTCAAGAAGAAAGAAAATATTTTGAAAATTGTACAATTTTGCAACAAATGTGCAATTATGCTTGACCTAATTGAATTGTGGGTTATTATAATATCTGTAAGAGTTCTCAATTAAATAAAACAATATAAAATAAACCTGTAGGTTGACCATCTGTCTGAAAGTCTTTGGAGGACCCTGTATAGTAACCTGAGAATTTAGTGGTTGCCAGAGAGAGCAGTAAAAGAGATTAAAAACAGGTGACATGCTGAAACCATGTCAGTACAACTATCTTTTTGTCCTGATACCCTTCCCATCCCATTTGGAGTATTCCTTGCTTGTAAGTCCCTAGAGATGAGAGGTGAGAGCTGACATCAACTGCAAGTCAACCCTGAAATGGAACTGGCATGCCCAAAGAAATTACAAGACATTAGTCAAGGACAAGCAAGCCATAGGAGAAACTCTGGTTAATCTAGAAGCAGAATGTATGCTTATCTTTGAAAAGCCTGAGAGATTTCAAGACCATCCTCTTAGAAATACTTTCTAGGGATGAACTCTGGGTGGGAATATTTCATCTGCAGGCAGAAGTAGTCACAGCTGTTCTGAACATGTCTGTGTTAGAAATAGCCTGGGCCTGGGCACATACCATGATAGGGTAGACTTAGCATGTCTTTCATCCCTTCTGTTCCTTCACCCTCTAGTCTCTTCTAGCTTGCATTCATGCAACACTGTTGTTATAGCAGTGGAAACACAGCTATACAAACTCACCATTTGCCACAATATGGTTTCTAGAGACCTGACTGTTTTCTTTCTTCTACAGCTATTCTCTGCTGGCACAGTGGTTATGCATTCATTGGACAACAGCTCCTCTGGATAAACACTGGGATTTCTACTTCCATAAACAGTTACAGTCTTGGAAACCTAAGGGGGTCTTTCAAAGTCAGCACTGATTTGATAGCAGTGAGTTGAGTGTGTACTGTTGTCCTTTATCTTCATTACATTGATGACATCATGTTGACTGCTGAAGATGTTTCTCTGTCACAAGATAGCCTAGAAACTTTAATCACCCATCTATAGCATAGACTCCCCCCACCTAAAATACCAGGGCCAAGAATGTTCTGGAGGAAAAGTTCTAGAAGTCATCTGATCTGGTTAAGACTCAAGTGTTGTCTGAAGCCATAGTTGATAAGAGACATATTTAAACCACTTGTAAGACACTCAAAAGGAGGTATAAGCCTTTTTAGGGTCTTTTGGTGTATTAGAAAATATATTCCACTTGACACATTGTTTGACACTGCATATTGTTTGATACTAATGGCTGTTAAAAAAAGAAAAAGAGTGCCATTTGCCTCTAGAGAAGCCGTTCTCAACTTATGGGTTGTGACCCATGTGGGGGTCTAAAGACTCTTTCAAGGGTCATCTAAGACCATCAGAAAACAAATATTCCTGGTGGCCTTATGAACCAAGACACCACTCCTTTATCCATCTCCAGGACAGTCTGACCACATGAAGATATGCCCATAGTGTGAAGACTGTGACCCATGCTCCATCATGCCTCAAGACAAATTTTCATTTACTTATCATTAGAAATAAATATTTAACAATATATAATTACATATTGTTTTGTGAGGAATCACCATGCTTTCATTACGTTCAATTTGTAACAATGAAAATACATCCTGCATATCAGATATTTACATTGCAATTCATAGCAGTAGCAAAATTATGGTGATGGAGGAACAACTGAATACAATTTTATGGTCGGCGGTCACCACAACATGAGGAACTCTATGAAAGGGTCACAGCATTAAGAAGGTTGAGAACCACTGGTCTAGAACAAATAATAACAGCAAGCTTTCAAAAATGTGACAGTGCTGATTCTATATGTGAAAATTCTAGTTGTAATACAGGATGAGCTACAAGTCAAGCTGACCCCTTCTTCCTGCCACAACCCAGGTTATCCCATTGGCAGAGCTGCCTCTCCTACATGCTAGGAGATGCCCAGTATACTGGAAAAATGCACCACCATTTAGGGGGGTGAAAGGCATGCTTCCACTGGGTTGAAACTGGTGAGGGAAAAGCAACCATTGGATCAAATAAGAAGTGAGTGGATGGACATTGCCCATAAGCCCTGGCCCTTAATCCTTTGTACACAGCTATTCAATAGTCAATCGAATGCCTATGTGGATTTGCCAAGGGCATAAGGAGTAGTCTATAACAATGAGCAAGATTCTATGTACACTAATGGACGACTAGTGGACAGAATCGGGAACGTGGCATCACAGGCTCTAGTAGTTTTATCTGCCAAATTTGTAGCCAAAGCAAACAAGCGTTGTCCCTCTAGTGACTCACAACCTGGTGTTGATAAGAGACCCTATCCATTGGTGCTTATTTTGAGTTATTCCACTGGGTTTGATTGGTGACTTGGTGTCTCTGGAGATGGAGGACTGCACAGCCTAATGGGGAGCCCTATCATTCTTCATGGAAGTCTTCACCAGTCAAGTTTCACCTGGGTTGAAATGGCAGCTATAGAATGAGATCCTGAAATACTGGTAGAGCTCCTCTTTGACATACAGCAAAAGAGGTGACATTACTCACAAATCCTCAAGTGACCTCCTCAGAGAAGCATGTGTGGTACTGTCATGTGGAAGGGGTGCCTGAGGCAGCTTTTATTCTCATAGTCAAAAGAGAATTCTTACATGTGATCCTACTGGGAATGGAAAAATTACCCTTTTTTATACGGACTAAGCATTTGTCTTTCCGATTGTAGGCATGCTCTACTCTGCTTTCTTCCACCTGAGGCTGCAAATGTCTTCCTAAAATGGGCTTACACCTTTGCCAACATCTACCACAAAAGCCGTTACTGAATCTGTAGACAGCTTTCTTTCTCCAGGGCAGGAGGACGGTCTTGGAATATGGAGCCTGCAGGTAGATCTGATTAAGTGACTCAAAGAGACATATGAGGCATGTTTGAGCCTCTGAGACTATAAATAGGGGATAAGAGAGGAAATTACTGGGAACATATATATTTTTAATGGGGATAAGAGAGCAGTTCTGTTTTAAAGGATCCTGGTTGTACTAGAATGCAAACAACTGTAAAACTAAAAATGAAGGTGTGCAGTAAAGTATAGAAGACTTCAGGGGAAGTGAATATTATTTGCCTTGATTTACAATACCTGCAAGTAATGATTTTGAAATATTTCAATTATGGAACAAAGATTAGTAAATCTTTTGCTGTGGAATGGTAAAAGAGCAGCCGGTGAGATCAACGTCTTTCAAAGAGGTTCAGCTTGGTGGATAGGTCCACAGGGTTTTCCACTGGTGTGATCACCTTTTGACGGTTATTGTTCCCTCCCTCATTTCTGTGGAAGTCCGAAGACAAATTGAACGCTGACAATTTTACTAACCAGGGGCAGACGGCAGGGACAGTTCGAGGCTCCTAACTGCAGAAACCACCCAGAATGTGGAAGGTGGGCCTCCAGAACCGGATCGCTCTGACCATTCTGACAGCTTCACACAGCGACGGTGAAGTGCTGTCGCGAAGACTGACTGCATGGTGACCTAGATATCAGATGATCACCAGAACATGGCTCTCTGTTAGGTCCCAGAAAGAAGCAAATACTGATCCTCCTGAGGACACTCTGCTCCGGCCGCCTGGTTTTCCGCCTTCCTTTCTAGCTGCCGAGGGTTTTTGCCGCGTTTGGGGCATTTCCTCTTTTCCTAGGTTGGAAGTGTTTTGCTTGTGTACTGCTGTTGCTTCCGCCAGAGACAGCAACTCTGTGCATTTCTACCTGGAGTTTGAATGCCTTCCCTGCAGAAGTTTAGGAACTCTGTGGAAGAGGGGTGGCAGGCCACATGGAAGGCGCTGGGATTCAGGGGAAGGTTGTAGGAGCACAGGCTTTTAAGAGGCAGGCTGTGGTTATGCCCTTGCTGGCTGCTAGTTCCTATTCGCTTGCTTGATTATTCTTACGTAACACTTGCTAGGGTGGCTATGAGCACTATTCCACTTGTGTTCACCGGAACTGTGAGACTCACTGCCTTCCCATGTGCGGGAGCCTGGGGACTCCAGGCTGCCCTGCTGTCACCCACAGCTTTGCCTCGGTTAAGTAACCCCTGAAAAGCGCCTCTCCTATCCTCATCGGTTTATAGCCACCTCTTTTGATCTTTTGCCATCTTGGGGAAAATTTCAAGTTCGTAGCCTTACCCCGACAAAAGTATTGAGGACCCATCTGAAAATACAGACATAGGAATTTCTTCTTGACACCTGGTCACTACCAACAATCTGTCAGACTTATTGAAGCATTTCTATTATTTTTTTTCTGGCTTTAGTAACTTCAGCTCCAGGCAAACCAACCATGGTAGCATTTCTCTTCACACTCCTTACCTATTATGTCAGTTGTTGCATGGGTTCAAAATATTTATAAATTTTCAGTTTAGTAGTCTTTTTATTATTTTAAGGACAGTAGACAGAATGTTGACTTTCAAACTCCATAGATATCAAAGCTATCATGGAAAATCCCCCTGTGTATTAGGTATATGTGTGTGTGTACACATACACATATATACATGCCTGTCTATACATACACTTTACATATGAGGGAGCACCCAAAATCAGCAAGAATAGCACTGGCTGGACCAGAACTTTTGTAGTACACATTTTTCCCATTAGGTAAGCATCAAGAAACTCACACTGAGTTTTAGTGCACCCAGTGACATTGCCTGGGAAGCTTTCCTCTGGTCACAGTGAATTTTTTTTTTTTTTGTAAAAGCAGTTTTGTTTAAACTTCATTTTTTGTTTGTTTTTGTGATAGCTAGTTTAAGCGAACAGCCCACCTGTGGAATTTTGTTTACTGATCAGGAAAACTGCTGCAGAAACTGTTGTGATGTTGAACACAGTTTACAAGTACAGTGATATGGGGGGGGGGATTCAAGTGTGTGAGTGTTTTTCTCATTTCAAAAGACGTGAAATGTTGATTGATAACAGATCTTGTTCTGGATTCTGTCATCTTTCTGAATGGACAAAAATGTGGAATCAGTGCATTTGGAGTTCATTCCACCAGTTCAGAATGTTAATCAAACTTTCTATTTAGAGGTTCTGAAAAGATTGCACAGCAGTGCACCTGCTCATGCAGCCATCTCAATATGCCAATTACATGCTAAAAACAGCATCCTTCTCTTGCCCAATGTACCTGACCTCACTCCCTATGACTGCTTCTTTCTGTGAATGAAGAGGGTCATGAAAGCACAGCAATTTGACCAAGTAGAACAGGTGATGAAAATAAGGAGGGAGAAGGTGCTGTCCGCTATCCCAGCAGATGAGTTTGAAAAGTGTTTCCAAGATTGGAATCAGAGATGTGGAAAATGTAGGAAGTCTAATGGACAGATCTCTGCAGGTGATAAGGCTGTTTTGTTTAAAATTTAAAAAAATATATAGCTTTGAAAAAAATTCCATTTGGGGGCAAAGTATGCCCTTCTATATGCACAATATTATTTTATATATTTTTGTATATTGACATATAAGAACCGTACATACTCGAGTATATCAGCTCAGGCACCTAATTTTGCCACAAAAATGGCATTAAAAATGTGCTGGAAAGCTTGGGTTAAACATGAGTTTATATGGTATATCTATGTGAGTGAATGGCATGGGCTGGCTGCATCTGCCCTCATCTAGCTACACAAAGGAAAGGAAGTCTAACTCCATACCGGCACAAGTCTGGTTGTCGCAAGGGAGAGACCAGACGTTCCTCTACTTCAGAGATCCTCAAACTACGGCCTGTGGGCCATATGTGCCCGCTGAGGACATTTATCCAGCCGTCTGGTGTTTTTGTGCCACTGCCTGTCCTGCTTAGCAGCTGACTCATCCCGGGGCTCACAGTGAATTTGTTCATAGTGTTTTTTTAATTTTTAATTTTTTTGTTTTTTAGTTGTAGTCTGGCCCTCCAAGAGGGACAGCGAACTGGCCCCCTGTTTAAAACGTTTGAGGACCTCTGCTACTTATTCGGACAGCAACCATCCCTCTGCTGGTACTCCACTTCAATTTTGAATTCGGTATTTCAATTCAATGGCCACACAGAACCTATAGACAAATATTCCTAATTTAAGTGTTTATTAGGGAACCTGACAGGTTACAAAATCCTAATCATCCAGTTCTTCTGCCCATAAACATCTCTTCTCAGCCATCCTGGCAGACATAGCTCTCTGGTCCTTGGCCTCTCAGTCAAGGGTTGTCTTGATCTCTGGCCTGTTGTGACAGCTTGGAAGCCTCTCCTTCGCAGTCTTGATGTCTCCATTCTGAGACCACTGGTACCTCTCTCTCTCTTTCTACCACTTCAGGCAATGCTCCTGCATGCACTGTGCTGGTGATTCTTCTTTCTTAATAGTAAGGGGATACTCTCTGCTTCTTTACCCAGTGTAATTAAAAAACCAACCGATCCATTCTACCAGTGTTTCCCACATGCTATTTGCCTGGTCTCACCCATTTATTAGATGGGTGCCACAAAGACATGGACGAACGAGTCAAAGCTAGTGATTTCACTTTACTACACTACCTTTGTAGTTACTCAGTGTTACATTTTGTAAGGAGGTAAGATGAGGCTGGATGCTCTGCCCATGTGGTCTTTTGGTGTTATCTTCATGAAAAAAGCTGGTTTCTGTCTGTTGTTCCTTCAGAGCCGTGGTGGTTTAGTGAGTTCCATGTTGGGCTCACCTTGGAGTCAGCAGTTTGAATTGAGTCAGTCAGTAATGAGGTGGGAAAGAGAAGGCATTCTGTTTATATAGAGATTCACAAACTCATAAACCTACAGAGGCAGTCATAGATCATAAGGTCACTATGAGTTGGAATTGCCTTGATGGCAAATGTTTTCATTTGTTTGTTTGTTTAGTTCTTCAGTACGCCCAATAGCACCATGAACCAGGCCTTATTGTTTCTTTGTTTAGCTGGGGAAATGGTCTACTACTTCATAATTTACAAGTGAGAAATACCATAAAATATTGTGTAGGGGACAGTGTATGTCTAAAGTAGTTCTTCATTGTTTTGCTTTGAAGGTAATCTTCTCTTACTGATACAGTGTCAGCTGCATTAGTGGCATAATCTTACAAAAAAGAGATCCATCAATGGAAACCAGGCAAAAGGGCTTCGTATTGCCAGGATGCTGACTTCCAATTCCACTGGCTTTAAAATGTCAGGGATGCTCTTCTTTTACCACTCTTAACTATGTCTTCAAGAAAGGGTGGACTCCCTGCACAGCTGGCTGCAATCACACAGACATGCTCAAAGCTCACTTCTGGTGCTGTTTTCCTGAGAGAGCCAGAAGAGAGGCCCTTGTCCAGCAGAGTGGCTTCAGTGGAGTAAAAGACATCTTGGTTTCACTTCCATGGCTAAATTACATGTGCAGCATCCTTACTGAGAGGTCATTTGGCTGTCATTTGCTAAAAAGAAAAGCACAGGGAAGTATGTGAACTTTGTTTGACACTTACAGACAGCCTGAACAATTCTTAGAAACGTACCAGATAGTAAAGACACTTAGATAAAAGGCAGCTAACTGGTGGTTTAGCCAAAATATGATACCTGGTAGTTTATGGCAATTTTCTCTAACAGAAAGAGATATGGAATTTATTTCAGAAGAGCCTCAAGAGTCCTTCACAGTCTGCCAAAGCATTGACATGTTTTTGAAAAGTACACAATGGAAGGAAAATGCTTCAGACCGTAAACACAAGGACTCTGTGTGTGCACATGTGTGTGTGCGTGTGTGTGTGTGTGTGAGAGAGAGAGAGAGAGAGAGAGAGAGAGAGAGAGAAAGAGAGAGAGAGAGAGGACTCTGTGTGTGTTCATGCATGTGTGGGTATGAGAAAAAATGACTGTGTGTGAGTATGTTGCATGTTGATGAGGAGAGGGGCCAGTTTGGTGTGCTGATGACATCATAGAGCATTTATACATTGAGTTAGATAGGATGACATTGTATTATTGTGTAGAGGTTACAAAAGTAAAACCTTTTTAAAAGAAATATATTTTATTTTACTCACCAATCTGTGGTGATTTTCTGTCTCATAGTTTAAACAAACTCACGATTAAATGTTCCCCTCTCCTTCTCTTTACACTACTGTTTTCATCTTCTCTCCAACTTAAGTTACAGAGGAGAAAAACACAATTATGTACTTTAACATTCTCTAAGGAATTTTAACCACAAAGTAAAAAAAAAAAAAAAAACCTTGTTACTTCAGTATGCTCCAGCATGATATAAGAGAAAGGTATGTTTTCATATCAGTAAACATGTGAGTAAGCTGAGCCCTGGTAGCACAGTGGTTGTGTGCGGGACTGCGGCCCACAGGGTTGACAGTTCAAATCCAGCAGTAGCTCTCTAGGAACAAGGTTGGGCTCCCTACTCCCACCAGGGCAGTGATGTGAAACAAACAAACAAACATATGAGTAAATTACTATATGTTTTAAGACTGCCTCTACCACAATGAAGAGTGTAATCATTATAAAATATGCCCTCTCTTGTTGTCTAAGTCTTTATTTTTTTTTAAGTCTTTATTTTTTTAAGTGGGAATTATAATGCTTGTCAAACCTTTTTATGGGCTTGAGATAGTGCAAAAGTGAGACAATATAGATGGAAATGTAGAACCATTCCATCATGTTGTAAGGTTCTCCAGCCCATTTTTCTTTGGAAGGGGTATAAATATGGATCTCTTCCTGTCTGTTGGCCAATAGCATGCTCAAATCATAGAACAATATCAGCAATAACACATGCAAATAAGATATTGCTGATGATCATGCCAAAGTAGTGGGAGTAGTATCTTGACAGGGAGCTGCCAGAGGTCCAGGCCAGGTTCAGAAGAGGATATGGAACAAAAGGGATATCATTTCCAATGTCAGCTGTACCTTGGTTCAAAGCAAAGAACACCAGGAATAGATTTTCTTGTGTCTTATTGGCTAAGCCATGGCATTCAAATCTGTGGATGCTTTGGAACTATATATAGTCTTGAGAAAAATGGGAATGGAATAAGGGAATAGCTTAAAGTCAGGAAAAGTGTGTGATGGGTGATAACCTTTTACCATACATATTCAATCAGTATGCTGAGCAAATAATCAGAAAAACTGGATTATCTGAAGAAGAATGTGACAGCAGGATTAGAGAGAGGTTTATTGACAAGCTGCAGAATGTGAATGAAAGGCAAGGCCTTCTACAGAGAGTTGCAACTGCAAAAACCCACAGGGGCATTTGGGTCCTGTCTTTGCAGGGTCACTATGAGTCAGAATGGACTCCATGGAAGTGGGTATGGTTTTTATGGACAGATACTTTCTCAGATTTTCCACTTAAGGTTTTCATCATCGTATTATTGCTCCCAACTGTTTTTTTTATCACTTTAGTTAAATTTTTCTGTTAAGCATTAGTGCTCCTTATTTCCAACTAAGGTCCCAGGGAAAACATGTTTGGATTGGGTGAGCTCAGACTCAGGTCCAATGAAAATAAACAATCTCTGAGGAATTGTCACATAGGTCAAATTGTGACATTTATCTGGTAATTAGGTTTTAGAATAATAACTCTAACCCCTTCATGTGTCTTTTGGGGGCTTCCCAGCTACTGCTTTTAAAGATTATTATGGGGTTATTGATTTTTAAAGGTAACTGCATAGTTGAGGAGAGGTTGAGAGTAGAGTAAGTTAAAACATCTCAATATCTCTTGTCTTTCTCAGCCATTTTTCTTGAATAAATGCTCTCCAGACTGCTGTAAATGTCCTATATCCTTGTCTCTCCTTGGGAAGAGAGTGGTAGTCTCATACAGCGATACTCGTCATCATTTCCCAAATATTGCCCCTACTCATTGCCGTCTGGTTGATTTGGCTCATCACAGCTCTTTAAGGCAGAATAAAACTGCTCCTTGAGATCTCTGAAACCATGTATCTTAATGGAAATGGACGGCTTCCTTTTCCCTCTAAGGTAAGTGTGGTGGATTTGAACCACTAGTTTTGTGGTAGCAGTCCAATGCTTAATCCACTACACCAAGACTCCTAATACTGTGTCAGAACACCGATTCTAGGCTCTTTAAAGCTATGTATTTTGAAGGCAAAGTTGCTTTGATAGTCACAGAGCTGTCCTTCCAAAGGCAGATGCAGATTTTGATGTTAGAAGCAAAAGTACACCAATGGAAGGAACAATGATTCGCTAGTGATAAGATTCTAAGCAGGATCTAGATTTGGCAGTGTGCAAACACCACCAGTTTTGAAACCAATTCTCCATTTTTTCATCAGAGAACAAATATATTAAATCATGTTGATTAACTCACAATTTGTAGGGAGTGAGAGAAGTAAATGCAAGGTTCATGGGAAGGACCAATTCTCCAGATTACAAGTCTGAGCTGGCCAGTATAGATAGATCTATTTAAAAGTATCTATGCCACTGTTCTAGAAATTGGGCATGTTAGCAGAAAAAGGAAATTCAGGGCAAAGTCTCCTTTTTAGGACCATCAGTTTCCAATTAAAAGACTGACATTGTTTTATGTGATAGACATATATTTGGTCTTAGTGATGATCATCTTTAAGGAAAACTGAGGAGCATCAGCATTTTACTCAGAGAGGGGACCTCAGTTTCTATTGGGACTTACAGGGTAGGGAATTTTCCAAAATAATTTTTAAACTATCCAAAACTTCTGGGTATACAAAAGCGTGGTAAATGTCCAATATAATTGGATTTGGGAGAAAAAGAGTTCTTGTTTCACCAGAGTTCATGGAAGAGTGATCTCTAGCAATATAGATGATTGTTGACTTACAGTATTGAATGTAAAACTGTTGGCCAAGATACATTTTAAATAATGGAGGCCCTCTCCCATGTTATTTGCTATTATAGTACTCAGTTACTGCATGACATAGAAGGGGCCATGCTCCCTTCATTCAGAATGTTGATGAGTCTTAGAAAATCAGAATCCACTCTGTGGAAGTGAGTTTTCTTTCTCTAGATAAAATATTTGACCATTCCAGAATTTATATTTATGTTCATCTAAATGATTTCTTTTCCATGGCTATTATAGGAAAGCAGATTTCTTTTCTTACTCTTTTGGTTTAGACTGTCTTGGTACTTTGTTACTACTAGTATTTCCTATCCCTGTATCTGTGCTGTGACTGCATCTCTTAAGAGTTGGGAAATAGCATAGAGAAATAAATTTGCTCACTTCACAAATGTAAGGTGAATTCAGTAGCTTTTGTGATTTTCTTCCAATATCAGAGTTGTAGAATTTCCTCAAACCTATCTCTTCACAATCTATCATCTCAACATATCCTCTTAGATCAACCATTTGCTTTCCCATCACCTTCATACCTCTGCCTCAGTCCAGGAAGCTTACATATTATCAGGAGAAGGAGGTGACATCAAGTTCTTGATCCAACAGTCAACTTCAATTTAAGGGAGTGTCTCTTTGACAGTTATTTTTTAGGTTTTTCTTTATTATTATTTGTCTTTCTTTATATATATTTTTCTGTACATTGGTTTTTAGTTGTTGTCATTTTATATTGTTGCTTCATCTGTCCTGCTGTGTTAGTCCAGATAGACTAGACAAACAAATCCATGGACTCATGTGCATAAGAAAGAGATTTGTATACAAGAGTAATTGAACGTTGAGAAAACATCCCAGTCCAGTCCATTCCAAGGTCATAAGTCTGATATTAACCCATATGTCCAATACCAATCTATAAGTCCTCTTCAGACTCATGAATCACATACAATAGCACCAGGAAATCCACAGGCCAGTGGGTGCAGATTCTTGTGTATCGAGTGGTAATAGAAGCATCTCAGTGCTTGTAGGAGTCTCCGTATGGCTCCTTCAGTTCCAAAGACTCAGGGTCTATCAGCATGTTGCCATGTGTCTTGTCAGCTGCAATGTCTCCCAGGAAGCAGAGAGATAGTGTTCTCCAGCCAAGAAGGAATTATCACATTTCCCAGAATTCTCAGGAGAAGGCCATGCCCACACAGAGATTTCATTGGCTATCTCCAGATTGACAGGCTAAACTCTACCCCTACGCACCTCATCCTCAAATTTATTAGCCAGATTAGTTGACTAACACAGACTACTCCTTGTCAATTTGACACTTTCACATAACTCTGTAACATATGTAATGTTCAAACAATAATAAAATCACACCTGTTCCTAACAGGATAAAACTAAAATGCATACGACTCAACATGTGCCACCCTCATTTAACCATAACATTCTATAAGTGAACAAAACAAAATATAGTCTATGCCTAACAATTGCAATTAAGTAACACCCACACCTTAATCCAATAGTCTTATGAATGTATACTATCCAACCTAGGAGAGTTTGTAAGCTAACCACTTTGTGCCTTTATTCCCTAATTTTGGGTATCCAATTTCTATATTGCCCACTCATATAAACCCAGTACTCTGAGGAAACAATCATATTTTTGATGTGAAGAATCTTCATTCCAGTTGGAACCTTGTGAAGTCCTCATCCATAAGCAAAGTAAAACCAGGACAGACTGCAATGTCTTCCAGGGAACAAGCTTCTCATTGATAGTCTTATGAGATAACTTCTCATTTCATGGAAATACCTTGGTGGTATGGGATTTTGATATTCTGGGATTAGTGGGATTACTTCTGTCACCTCTGTGGATAAAATCAATATCAGAATTCTATAATTCTTATTGAATAATAGAAGATAAATTAAGGCTTAAACGCTCTCATATATTTTTTTGGTCATTCTGTTCTATGAACAACATAAAGGATGTCTTCAGTCCATAATCATGCCAAAGCCTGGAGAACAAATAGGAGAAACTCCACCCTAATGAGTATTGGAGCCCACATCTTCAATGATGAGGAATCCAAATTACAAACTGCATCTTATAGCCTGCACTTATGACACATTCTGATGTATTAGTTCCTCACCCAAGTAGATGGTTCAAGTTAGTGAGGCAAAAATCAGTCCAGTGGACAGAAACAGTCAGATGTCAAAGACACAGAACTATAGAAGATGACACACTGTGATGGAGGATAAACATCGCCAAATAAAGTTCAAGTTGGCTAACTCTGTTGTAGCATCTCAGGGAGATGCAAACTCTTACAAAGAATAGGTAGACTACAAGAAAGGTGAATGTGAGAAAGCCAGAAAAAGGAAGCTATTTCACTATCTCTTTAGTGTTTTTATTTTATTATGAGATCCCCACTATAAAAAAACACATAATTGTGTGATAGGACACTCAGGGTTATACATAATCACAACTTCAGCAATGTTACCTATTGAGAGTTGACATTGTGTTCATCTGGTTAGGTTATGCTGGGCAACCAAATGAATCCTGATATATCCATAGTTTTGCAAAGTACAAGATTGTCACCCACACCATTGTGCAGCATGAGTCAGATAACTCACCCCCATGGCTCACCCCCACGGTGACTCAAGGGATTATCCTGTGTATTACATAGAACTAATGACTTACAGCATAATGACAGAAACAGAAGAGACGCTGATTGATTGGCATGTAAACGTCCCCAAATGGTTTCCACATCTTGGGTATATGTTGGCTAAAATGCAATCCCTGTGTCCAGTCCAATTGCAAGAATGGTTGGTCATCTTCATTTTGCAAGTATTTGCAGATAAAATCCTGCAAGGACATGTGGCAGCTCCGTGAAAACCACTGCAAAGTGGTGATCTGAAGCCTATTTGAATCTTTGTTCTATGTTTGTCTGTTTTTCTGTATATGAGATGCAGAATGGATGAACCTAGGGAAATTACAACTCGAATAAGCATTCATGTTGGGGGGCAAAGGGATACTACAGGGGAGGTACAGGAAGTGAGAAGGGAAGGGGAGCTGATACAAGTTCAAGAAGGAGGAAAATGCGTTACAACTGATTGTGGTAGCAGTTATACCACACTGCTCAATGAGATTGAACTATGGAATGACATAGTGTCTGAATTAACTCCTAGTAAAAAGGTTTGGAAAGTAAACACACATACATATATATGAATTATAAGTTCCTGGGAAAAAATTGACATCTTAAAAATAAAAACTTTAGGCCTGAAATTGGGAAGAAAACAGGAGCGCCCTACACTAATTATAAATGCCAAGTTAATACCTAACACATTTCATTGATCCTCTGTCTCTTTGTATATATTGTTAATAACTTTAAACTGGGCTGCAGTTGTATCATCTATAAAATAAAACCACTGGACACAGTCTTTAAGGTCACTTCTACTTCTGTCACTCAACACGGCTGTCTGTCCTTAAACATTTTTTTTTCTTTGCTGACACCGGGTGGATTTGATGTAAACTCTACAGTTGACAGGAGGACTTTTGCTTAGAAAGAAAATGTTCAGGGTAGAAACTAAAGATTGCTTTTCAGTCTCATGTGCCTTCATCACCAGTATTGGATTTCCAATGCTATTTCCTGTACTCATTATGTATCCATAATTTGTTCTCTCATTAAAATACTGATTTGTGTTATGAAGTAATTGGGAAGACACAATTCACATTCTGCAGAATCTGCCAACTTTGCTTCCTGCATTTACTATTTTTCTTCTTTGAAATATTGCCATTCAGTTGGGCTAAGAGTTTCTTCATTGAGATATTGCTTAAGCTAGAATAAGAGAAATATTAGAATATAAAGCAGGAAAGTAAATTTCCACCCAAAGACTTGCTAATGGATATGTCATTTAAAATGTGGGCATTCCTTTTTTGGACTGTCAGTTCTGGGAACACACATGTGATTTTGAATCTAGTTTCACATTTTATTACTTAGTTGACCTATTCTATCACCTGTTTCTTTGTGTCTTAGTTTTCTCATCTGTAGGGAAGGATCAGTAATGGTACCTATCTGAGTAGCACTGTGGAGTAGCACATTGGATTGGTAACTATAAGGTCAGCAGTTCAAACCTGCCATTTGCTCTGTTGGAGAAACATGAGGCTGATTGCTCTTCTAATCTTGGGAAGCCTTCTATAGGGTCATGATGAATCAAAAAGCAGTGGTTTGGGGGCTGCTTCTTTAAAAATGAGGAGGGGCAAGTAGGGGTATTTGTCAGGAATAAATGAGAAAGTGTTTGAAAAGCTTTTAACACAATGGTACTGGTAAAATGTTAAGCATTTATGGCTATACTCATTGATGTAGCTATTTTATTCACTCAATAATTATGTAATGATATATTAATCTTGTTTAATAAACAAGAAAATATATCTCCATTTTATTGGGCAACATATCAAAATTCTCCCGTTAGAATATCAAACCTGGCTTCTTCCTTCTTTCCTTCCTTCTCTTTATTTCTCTCATTTTTTTCATTGAAGTTAGAAGATGGGACCCTTAGTTCTCTGGAGCAACCCAGAATATATATTAATTGTCATCATTTTTGCCAGGTTTAGTTTATAGTTCAGATTTTAAGTGTCTTTTGTGAAGGATCCTTTTCCAGTGACAATGCTTCATCATGATATGGCAACAGTACAAACATTTACTTAGAGTAAAGGAATGCCCTTGAGAAATTATTTGAGTGCGGTATAGAAGTCCATTACTTGAATACTCATTGTAGGGATTTAGAAATTCAAAACATTTTTAGTTACAGATCATTCATTTAGAAAACAGGACCAATCCGCGTCCATGACAGCCCACGTCAGAAGTCTTATTAAAAAGATACTAAAAGAATGTTAAAAGGGTTGACTTCACTTGAGGTAAGCATAGAAGAACCTAAAAGGAAAGAAAAAAAATCCCTAAAAGGTAAATATATTTCTTCTCATTGTGACAAAAGACATCTGGAAATGTGCAAGAAATGACAAGAAGGATTCTTTTAGAAGTGGCAGCAGATTCAGGCAGTCTGAAAGACAGAGGGACAATCGAAAGGTGATAACCTAATTTTGGTGATCATATTTAAATCTTAAAATTGAATAGTGTCTCCAACCTTGCAAATCAACACAGTCTGGACATCGGAGAAATGTATTTCCTTTATCCACAAATTGAAACCACAGAAGGTAAAAAATATCCAGAAGATTCTTAAAAAATAGCAGGCAAATGAGAGAGTAAGGAACACTTCAAACATACCTTTCAGATAGAAGGTACCACCTTCTCTGCATTCCTCCACTTCCTGTGTTTTAGACATAGACTTTCAAAGGGAGTGGCTTTTGAGTCCATGTTTTGCTAATGTCTTTAGTTTTCTTTTCTTTCTTTTGCGTGAATCTTTTGACATCTCAGTGTTCTGGCAGGATCTAGTTCTTTGAGGCTACCATCCCACCTCAAATGCTCAACCCCTTTAGGACTTCCACCTTCTTACCCACTTGCCCTGGCATTGCTTCTGACTCCCAGCGACTCTATCTGTGTCAGAGTCTAATCGTGCTTCACGCACGGTTTGAGTGGGTGACTTGGGGGAGTAGATCACCATTTGGAGACACATTTGGGAGAACCTGAAAGCCCCTGAACAGTTGGTCAGCTGTGGAGGGGGTTCACTACCTGCCCTGCTGAAGACCTCTTCCTCACTTCACATCTGTGTTACTCCGGGTAGACTAGAGGAACAAGTTTCATAGACTCTCACAGGAATGTAAGGGAATGACTTATACACAGAATGAATGGAACACGGAGAAAGCATCCCAATTCTGATATTAGCCCATATGTCCAATACCAGTTTATAATGTCTCCTTCTGACTCACAAAGTCACAGATCAGCGGGTGCAGAACCCTGGCAGTGGCAGGGGTCTCCCCAGGACTCCTCGTTTCAGGGCTCAGGATCCATCAGCAGCATCCAGTGGTGGCAGAAGCAACTCAGCACTGGCATGTGGTCACATGTGTTCTCTCCAGCTTCAGAGGTCTGACACCATCAGGACAAAGTCGTGTGGTTTTTCTCCTGGCTCCTCAGATGCTGCCATCTTGTCTTATCCATGATTCATTGTCTCTGAGACTAACTCCCAACAGCTGGGGAGATAGATTCTCATCTTCACGAGGGAAATATCGCGAGATTTCCCAGATGTATCAGGAGAAAGCCCTGCCTGCCCACACAGAGGCCTCATTGGCTACTCGATGGCTATCTCCAGGTTAATAGGCTAGACTCCATCCCTACATCTCAATCAATGAAATTAACATAAGCACATGACCACCACAACATCTATTCTTGTGGACTCATGTGCCGTACCTTTTCTTGTTGGAGGCTTAGGTATTTGTTTCATTTCTCTTTTTTCCCTCTTCTGCACTTCCCTCTTTGTTCTTTCTGCCTCTACCTCCTGTCCTCATTGTTCTTTCCTGATACCCATCCTCTTCCAGAACAGGTCTTCTTCCTCATGGTTTTCATTTTCCTCAGATTTCTCCATTGTGACTGAGTTTCAGAATGAAAGTAGATCCATTCTGTGCTGTGCCAGGAATGCCGCCCCCAGCCCCACATCTTTGGGTAAGATCCATTCTTATTTATGTAAGACGAGAGGATCCTTGTCTCAAAGTCAGAATGCAAACTGGATTGGAAACAAGTCAAGCCACACGGAAACTGAAAAGTATAAAATAATTCAACAAATATAGTGTTATTGTGATTATTACTGCTATAAAGAGGTAGTCATTTATATACAAATGAGCTTAAGTACTGAATAGATTATAGGCTACTTTAATTAAAACAAAAGACCTTCCATCAATGGATCTTTGAATTTTGAGCTACAGTTTTTCTGCTGATGAAACCTTTGTAATTCTGTTTTCAATAAAGAATAAATAGTTCTGGAAACAGAATTCACTTAGAGTTAATTAAAGCTAAGTGGAATGAGCTCATTTTGTCACTGACGAGTTAGGGCCACAGCTATATGAGATGGTCTAAGCTCTCTTGTGAACGATTATATTCCTTTGTCATCTTCATAAAGAGATAACCATTTCACATAAACCTTCAGTCAGAAAAAACACAGAGATTGATACCTTACTTGTGTTTTGTTGTGATTGTTTAAAATAGACTCTCAAAGAGTAGAGTTCATGATTCTTGTACTGTGAACTGATGAACTCATGTATTAGATATGCAAGGGAGTTTTTCTCTAATCAAAGCAATGCAGAGGGCTGAAGCTAGGTCTCTGAATTTAAATGAAAGCCCCCGCAGTATTTGCAGCTGTTGCTGTAACAGTGGGTGACTTAAGGCATTAGGATAACATGGAAACCATTAGAAGCAAATAAAAATAAAATTGGAGACATGTTATGGCAATCCAGGGTTGGCTTTATGCCCCCCAAAAGGTGTTTCCAGAAGGAAGATTAATAAACTTTAGGAAGTCTCTGGGTTATATAATTGTTAACTGAAAAGCTAGAGGTGCACATCTACCATGAGGTGCCTTGGAAGAAAGGCCTGACAATCTTCTTCTGGAAACAAACTACGTCATTGCAGTCCTGGGTTGCATGAGTAACAATTGACTTCTTAGAAGTTTTGTTCAATTAACTTTAGATCTTAGAGTACTTTAGAAATCCCCTTATATCCCGTACTTGAACTAACCCCTTGCACTGAGCCCTTAGCTCAGAAAATTTCTCAATGGGTTCTATATGGGTCTTTTTTAAAAAAAAATAAGTTTTACCTTTGTGTGGGTGAGCATTGACAGAGTAAATTACTCTTCTACAAAATACTGTGCACACATCTTGTCTGGGGACATTGATTGCAATCCCTGCCATGCAACAACACTTGTCGCTTATCTTCCCTGTGTTCCCGCCTATATTTACCCTTCTTAGCCAGTCTTTCCTGGAGTCTGGAAATTATTTTTGATTAAATGTTGCCCTTTCTGTATCATGGGGCTCACTATTCTAAGAAGCATATTCTTCAGAGGTGGCATTGGTCACTTTAAATGCCTCTATGTTGTCTAATTGTGAAGTACAGCTGATTCATTCCAGGTGTGAAGCATGTCCAAAGCGCACAGAACTAGAGGTTCTATCAGTTTCTATCAGATCAGTAAGTCTGGTCACTTTATGACTTAAACTTTTTCCTTTCCCCCACACCCATTCTGTCAAGGTTTTTCCCATTATGATCCCGATCAGAACTGCTGGTAGTGGTAGCAGGCCACAAAGTAATTCTTCTTGTCTCAGGTAGTGAAAACTGTAGTTCCTGTAGTCTGGTATTATTTTGGACTAATTATTTCCATAGTATATTGGACTAAATCTTTGATTTTCTTCAGTCATTTTTGCCCCAGATATAAAGAGACAGATTTTTCTTTCTTGGATGATCACTCATAAGCTTTAAAACTCCATTCACTTCTACTTTAATGTGTTCACAACCCTCTGATACCCAATCAGTTGAGCATTAGGTGAAGTGTTTTGCCCAAAGGCTGGATTCTTTGAGTAGATCTATGCTGGCTTGTTTCTATTCCCATTCCATCTGACTGTAAGTGACTAGAAATATTCACTCAAAAGGAAACCCTGGTAGTGCAGTGGTTATGTGTTCTGATGCTAACGGAAATGTTGGTGATGTGAAGCCACATGGTGTGTCTCCAGAGGAAACACCTGATAACCAACTTCCATGAAGATTGCAGTGAGAAAAACCTATGGGGAAGTTTTTCAATGTTGTATAGAATTCATATGTGAGTGGCCCTTGAATCTTTGAGTGTGGCTATTTTATGTATTCTTCCTGCAAGAGTTGGGAGATTTTAATCAATAATTGGGAATTAAAAAGGAACATCCTGTAATAAGAATGATCTGTGCTGTCACTGTTGATTCAAACAAAATGAACAATGATGGAATAACAATGGTTGCGCACAGAGCTCTCTTATATGCTCATTCTGGATGTCTGTTGCAAGATGCCTCCTTAAATATGGATGCCACAAGCTAGCCAAGAGCTTTTCAAATAATCAGATTTTCTACTGCTCTCAGTCCCTCATAGGGATTTTCATGTTTCCAGTTAGTTCAATCATAAAAATGAAATCAAATCCTACAGGGTTTTAGAGTAGCATACACAGTGACAGAGACATAAGGAAAGGGAGAGGGGGATAATAGTAGGGAAAGACATGAGGGAAAGGAATGAAAATCTAGTTCTCTTTCATATTCTTTCTGCAGAATTAGAAACTCTTTACCTCCATTTTACCTCTCACCCTAATCGATATTAACATCTGCTTTATATGAAACTGGTGTACTTCTAATGAAGGAACCTGATGGTACAGTGGTTAAGAACTTGGCTGCTAACCAAAACATTTCGTGGTCCAAACCCACCAGCAGCTTCAGGGATGAAAAAACACAGCAATCTGAACCCATAGAAGTGGACACCTGGGGGGTTACAGGGGCAGCTTTCCTCAAAGTCACAGGATCATGATGCGTTGGCATCAACTTGTGTGCATCAGGTTTCTGTGTCATGGCATTCTACTGTCAAGGAATGTCTAAGTGTGTGTTTATTGTTGTATAATATCCAGCATTTAAATATCTCACTTAAATTTAATTATGGCATGAGTTAATATGTAAATAAAGACAAATTGATCCTTCTGTTGTATTTTGTAAAATTAATAAATGTATTTTTCACACCAATGGGCTAAATCATCTTAGAACGGAATGAAGGGCTGTGCAACTTGTTCTGCTTTACTCTGAAAAGCTCACTTGTGGGATGGGTAGGGAGGATAGCTCTCTTTGAAAATGGAAAGGAAGTTAGACATGAGTTAAATTATACGTGTTGGAGAATTCACCTTCTTACTCATGGCCTTGAACAAGACTCAGTACGTTCTCCAAAACATATTTCTTTTTCCTTATGGATATAGCCAGTCTTTGGTGAGAATCATATGAAGCATATAAGCTAAAATAACTTGTAAACCATGAGGTGTTTGAACTAGGGATTCAAGGTACAATTCACAGACAAGGACAATTGACATCATTTTGGAGCTTTTGAAAACAAAGTATCTCTGGCCCAGAACTGGATCTACTGAATCAAAATCTGAGTTTCAACAGAATGCTAAGTATGTTAGGCATGGTTCTCTAGAGAAACAAAACCAGAACACTTATGATGGTGTATATAAACCTATGTGTGTATGTAGGTTTATACAAAGAGAAAGAGTGTAACAGCTAATTAGTCTACACCGTCAGAGGGAGGGTTCAGTTCAACTTACTTTTTTGTGAAACATTTTAATGTTACTGAAAGTCCTTCAATTCTTGAGGGCTACCGGTACAAGGTCAAGGGAAAAGACAGCAGACTCTTCCCTCAGGCAAGACAGGCAGAGTCTGCAGCAGACAGTAGGGTGGGTCAGCAGTTGTCAGTAATTTGAGAGCTTAGTGAAGCAGGCCTCTATGAGAGTTCAAACTCAAGTGGTGCATGGTGACAGGATCCACCAGCCTCAAGCTCAAACAATGTATACACCAGTAGCATGATGAAGCAGGTCTCAAAGGACCCTCTAAATCTAACAACACAATCCACAGGTTGTCTTGGCCCACAAGTAGTGCAGCACACTAGATCAAACAGTAGCTCACTGATTCTATCACGGGGAAAGAAGATAGAGATGGATTGCTAGCTGCCTTTATTTTATTTTGGTTGCCCTCCATTCAAGTTGCTACCTGATTACAATCCACCCACATATTCTTATGGAGGTCTGGTTTGTATGATAAACCTATCACACACATATTTGAAAGATCTCTCGTATGTGTATATTACTTTGATAAACCAACACACATATTTGAAAAATCACTTGTATGTGTATATAACTATTTAAATAATAAAGGATTCTTGGTGGCAGAGTGGGTTAAGTGGTGGGGAAAATAACTACGTGATTGGCAATTCAAATCAACCAGCTGCTCTGCAAGAGACAGATAAGGATGTCTGTTTCCATGAAGATTTACAGCCTTGGAAACTCCAGGGAGCAGTTCTATTCTGTCCTATAGAACAATCATGAGTCAGAATCCATTTCATAAGCAGTGGCAACGCAGTAGCTTGTGCTGGGTACTAACTTCAATTGCTATTATATGGTGCTGTTGTTTTTAGGTGGTGTTATACGTGAATGGAGACCCAGCGGGATGAGAAGCACATGCAATGAATCTCTAAGAAAGCAGGAGGCTACAGCTCGCTTAGGCATGCAGTCAGGAACTGAGCTGTGTCCTTTCTTTTTATTCATACTCAAATTTGGGAATACGTGACTGGGTGCATTTACTCAGAAAATTTGATAAGTAACAACATTGTCTGAAAAACCAGGTCATCTGGTACTATAAAAATATAATCTGCAGAGCAAAGAACAAGACCAAATAAACTCCAGTACAACATTCTTTATCAAGAACATCTCCTTGAAAACAATATACTCTTGCATGCAGATTATATTGAGCTCAAATGTATATCCTTGAAGTTTTGATTTGTATCCAAGTTCTAACCATGCTTCAGCCGCTTTCCACCCTTTTTATAGCATCCAGCTGAAGAAAAAATACTGTAAAGGCAGCATTTCTTCTAGCTATGATTTTTTGTTTGTTGAGGATTTGGGGAAGACTATATAAAAAAGGAAAGACAAATTATGAGCAAAAACAGCCCTGAAAAAGAGCGAACGATAGGTTTAAGAGAGGGGATAGAGTTAAGATGATGGAGATCTTGCAAAAAACTGTCAAGCACTTGAGTGCCATCAATCTGTTCCATTTGCTTTTTATAAGTATCCTGTATATGATATTGTAATTGCAAAATAGCCTATGATAGATTGCGATAATTCAATAGATGGTTTTCTAACATGATCCCAAGGAAACAAAGTATCATTATAGATCACTGGAGTAACATGTATGTTCATATGATTCCAATCACATTGTAATTTAATTTGTTGCTTAATAATATTAATTTGGTCTCCCAAAAGAATAACTGTTTGAGATGATAAATCAGTAAATTGTTCAAGACATTTCTGATCAGTATGTTGTTGAGTGGACCGTGCAATCTCAGAATTTTGATGCCAATCATCTACAGAAGTAGCAGTTTGTACAGAATGATGTATCGCTAATCCTGCAGTAGAAGCAGTAACAATAATTGCTGTGATTTCTAAAATCTCAGCTATTAAAATTCCTACAATTGCTTTGATCTTCTTAAAAGTCTTCTAGCCAATATGTCGATTAAAGCTAAAATAAGAGAACTTTGCCATTCCAGAGACAATTGAGGAGGCATCCATATTCCTACTCTTGCTCTCAAAATATATATTTTTCACTACTATGATTAAAATAAATAGAAGAATTGAAACAGGTAAAAACAGAACAATTATTGCAATTAATTTCTCCAGAGAAGTAATTCCAATTGACAGATCCTTTTGTAAAAAGATATGGCAAACGCATATAAGCTTGGACATATTGGGTTGTATTTGCTGGGAAAGACAAGGTGTAATTTCCTGCATAACTAGTACTGTTGGCAACTCATACTCTAATAGGGACAAAGGCAGGGTCTATTTTCCATAAATTACTTTGGAGGGGTTTTCTTATCATATGAGGGCTGAAAATCCTCCCCATGCCAAAATATAGGCTCCGATGCCTGTGTGTCAATTGTGTGGTTATAAGAATGCCATTTAAGATCAACTGCACTAGATTTAGCCCGAGCAGAACCTGAAGGGCTCCAATCAATGACAATTCCTTGGGAATTATTTTTAGTTTCTTTTTGTGTGTGTGTGTTTGGCATCACTGCCCTGATGGGAGTAGGAATCCCAGCCTTGCTCCTGGAGAGCTGCTGCTGGATTTGAACTGCCAACTCTGTGGGCCGCAGTTCCACACACAACCACTAGGTCACCAGGGCTCAGCCTCCTTGGGAATTATTAATTAACACTCAGGCGTGTTCTCCTCTGCAAGTGCTCCAATGTGCCAGACATGTGCAAATAGGTTGGCGATTGTCATAGTGGCAACAGAGGTACAGAAAAATTTCCTGCTATATTTAAATTGAAAAATCCTTGAGCACTTAAAATAATCATTTTTTGTGGCTTGCTCTTCTGGGTTTTTGATAATTGACAGACCTGATATTTTAATTCTAAAGTGTTCCCCATGTCCAATACATATAGGAAGTCCTTCAAACCCAGTTTCATAGGATGCAATGATATTGTCTTCTTCATTTACTTGAAATGGTCCTCGATTATCTAGAGGCCCAGGCACCCAGGAGGATTCACCAACATAAATGGGGACAGTAGGCTCAGTCCAAGAAACTCATATATTCAAGGGCAGGTTAGGAATATAGGTTCAATGTGTAAAATTCTCAGTATTTACCTGTGCAGTCAAAATAGCCATCATTGCTAAAAACAAGTTAGACGTTGTCACCCCTTGTCTATGGGAATGCATTAGCTGTTCTCTTTCCATGCTTAAATTTTTAACCTGTTCCCGTGTTGGCAAGTCAGCACGAGGAATCATTATCAAGGGGGCTCAGACAGTTTTCTTGGTAATGCTCATGTCAGCAATTTGTGGCTCAGTTCTCTCCAAGGGCAAGGTCTCTTATGGGCCATCACATAATTTTATTCCCTTTTCTGGACTGCACAATTTCTTTTCTCCTGTAGAAATATAAATATACCCTTTCCCCCATTTTATGACTATAGCTGGTTGCCATGTGTCTTGTTGAAAAGTCTTATACTGTATATGCTGTTCTATATCTTTAGAAATATTATTTTCTCAGTGCAATTCAGCAGCCAAGATTCTGCCTTTTGCCAAGGTCTACAGCAGTATTCCTATAACTTTACATCCTTGGTCCCGTGAGTCCTTCAGATATCCCTTTGAGTCTCAGGTTCGGGTACCAAATGTTGTTATAAATGGATGGAGACAGAGAAGAATGAGAAACACACAGAATGAATCTGTAAGGAAGCAGAGGGCTACAGCTCACGTAGGCATGCAGCCAGGAACTGAGCTGTGTCCTTTCTTTTTATTCATACTCAAATTTGGGAATACGAGACTGCTTGTATTTACTCAGAATTTTTTTTAATTTGAAAAGTATCATTCTTGAAGCAACATTATCTAAAAAAAGGCTATCTGCTGCTGTAAAAATATAATTTACAAAGCAAAGAACAGAGCTAAAACAAACTCCAGTCTAACATTCTTTATTAAGGACATCTCCTTGATAACAATATACACCTGCATGCAGATTATATTGACCTCAACTGTGTATCCTTGAAGTTCTGATTTGCATCCAACTTCTATCCATGCTGCAGCGACATTAGGTGTCATAGACTTGCCTCCAACCCATAGCGACCCTGTGCACAATATAACAAATCACTACATGGTCCTGCACCATGGTTACAATTATTCTCATGCCAGAGCTCATTGTGGCAGCTACAGTGCATATATATACATACACACGCACACACACACACACACACACATATATATATATATATATATATATATATATATATATATATATGGGTCTTTCTCTTTTTTACTGTCTTTCCACTTTACCAATCAAGATATCCTTCTCCAGGGACTGGTCTCTCCTGACAATGTATCCAAACAAAGTTTGTAAGAAAAGGGACTGCCCCCTTGCCTTCAAGGGTCACTCTGGCCTTATTTATTCCAAGATGCATCAGTTTGTTCTTTTAGTACACCTTCAATAATCTTCTCCATGACCATAATTCAAATACTTTAATTTTTCTTCAGGCTTTCTTATTCAATGTCTAACTTTGGTATGCATATGAGGTGATGGGAAACACCATGGCGTGGGTCACCAAAATTCAGTCTTCAAAGTAGCATCCTTGTTTTTCAATACTCTAAAGCAGTTGTGTGCAAGTAGGTTTACTTAATGTAATGTGTCTTTTGATCTTTTGACTGCTTTGAGAATTAGTGAATCCAAGAGACATAAAATTCTTGACAACTTCCATCTCTTTTCTATTTTTCCTGATGTTGTCTATTGGTTCATTTGTGAGGACTTGGGTCCTCTTTATATTGAGGCTATAATCTTTGATCTTCATCAGCAAGTGCTTCAAATCTTCCTCACTGTCAAGAAACAAGGTTGCATCATCTGTAAATTGCAGGCTGGTACTAAACCTCCCTCTAATCCGGATGCCACATTCTTCATATATTCCAGCTTCTCTGATGATTTGCTTAGCTTACAGTTTGAATTAGTATGGTGACAAAGTACAACCCTGTTGTATACATTTCTTGATTTAAACCATGAAGCATTTCCTTCTTCTGTTCATAGAATTGACTCTTGGTCCATGTGCAAGTTCTGGATGAGCACAATGTTGTGCACTGGAATTCCCATTCTCCTTAAGTTTATCCATATGTTAGTAAGATCTACACAATAAAATATATTGTTATGTGTTATAGTAAAACTTGAACAACCTTAGGTATTGAATACTATCTTTAGTGAGGAAGGAGTTGCCCTTCCCAAAATTAGGTTGCAGGGGGATGGGAGAGGTTACTCTGAACTGAATCAGCCCAAAATGCAAGATAAGTGAATGAATGAACAAAAAACAAGAAATAATATTCAAATATATCTTAAAGTTATCCTTGGGATAGACACACACAGCCATTAAGTTAATCCCGACTCACATAACTCTATATAGTATTGACTGGGCTGTCAGTCTTTAAGAGGGCCTCATCTTTCCCTATGGAGAGTCTGGTGGGTTTAAACTGCTTTCCTTGTGGTTGGGAGTACTATGCTTATCAGATACCACCACCAGTAAGTGGATCTTAAAAACTTCAGTCTTTTATAATAAACTTTCTATAGCATGAAAATTATTGATTAGTGTTATACCCATCTGGTTTCACAATAACCTAAAAGATTCAGCTAGGTTATTATTATATTAGGAAGGAAGAAAGTGCGTTTCTAGATTTACAAAAAGATTTTTATCCACAAATGTTGAATTACAAAAGAGATTCTTTCATTATATTCAATAAGTAGAAGATTTAAACCCTAATCCTTGCAAATTCTGGTAATTCTTGTCTTACACTGTTCTTTCTTTTTATTGGAACAGCAGAATCTCATTCTAGATGAGTATGATTGCAGGGCCATGGAAAACTTCAATTCCAAACAGAAATAGATGTTGAAATTTCCATTCTCTTGCTAAAGAAGGCTTTGTTGATTCAGAGGAATGGAAAGAAATATAGTGGAAATACTCTTTTATTGAGATTTTTAATCATGAGAAGTTTCAGGGAATTATCTGTTTGTTATAGCATTTATTACTTATGAGATTCTTATTGCAGATTTTATGAGTTATAACTGTATAACAAAAATGTACAATCTAAAGTGTGAAAATAACCTGGTGAACAAAACAGTAGAAAAGCATCTATTATAATTGCTGATTTAGATAAGCTGTTTTTAAATCCAGGACTAAAGTTCAGCTGTGATTCCCATTCTCTGTCTATGTAATACCAAATGAATTACTGACTGACCAACAATCAAGTTCATTATCTTTATGCTTGAAAAGGCACATAGAGCCCCAAATCCATTTGTGATCGGAAACAAATAGTTTAAATGAAATCTACAGCATGCCTAATATTTTTTGAGTCACGCAGAGTTTTGAATATCCCTTTTTGAATGATCTATGTAGGAGTTTGCCATCTCAGAGACTCACAGGGACAGTTTTACTCTAGAGCATGGGGTGGTTAAGAGTTGTCATTGAATTGATGACAGTGAGTTTGGGATTTTGGGGGGGGGCAGTGAGGTATAATTTTGAATAACTTATGTTGATGAGGTCATCCCTTATAAGCGGGACATAATAAAGAAAACAACAGAGACAGACAGTCACTAGGAAAGAAGCCACGTGACCACACAGGCAGCTATGTTTACAAATTGGGACAGTCAATAATTGCTTAGAGCTGATAGAGACAATGGCAGCCTTTCCTGAGAGCTGATCACTTGAATTTGTCTTTCTACTCTTCTTAATCATGAGAAAATAAATTCAACTTCTTGAAAGTTACCCAGTTGTGATGGTTTGTTGGGACAGCCCTTGGAATCTAACACCGATGGAATAATCAGTTGCTTCTCTCTCTTGTTCTGCAAACATCATGCTATCACCAAGAGTCAGGAGAAGTGATTTCAGTTGTAGATAACTGAAGAGGGACTTAAGCAAACGGACCTTACAAATCACAGAAACTAAAAATAATCATATTACTGGGGGCTCATACCACTCTTATCACAATCCAAACATCCATCCATTGTATGCAAAGCACATTTGTACATTTGTTGTCACCATCATTCTCAAAACATTTTCTTTCTACTTAAGCCTTTGGCATTAGCTCCTCATTTTTCCACTCACTCCTCACTCCCTCCTTCCTCCTGAACCCTTGGTAATCTATAAATCATTATTATTTTGGCATATCAAACACTGTCCCATATCTCCCCTCACCCAATGCCCTGTTGTCCATATGTGTAGATCCTTCCCATCGGTTCCTCCTTTCTACTCCTTCCCTGCCTCCTCCGGTTTCACCACACTCCCCACTGGTCCTAAGGAGATTATATTTCCGGGATTCATCATGTTTCTTGTTTCGATCTGTACCA
This sequence comes from Nesogale talazaci, assembly GCA_004026705.1. NCBI lineage: Eukaryota > Metazoa > Chordata > Mammalia > Afrosoricida > Tenrecidae > Nesogale > Nesogale talazaci. The sequence continues at coordinate 53,701 of PVJH01014141.1, forward strand.
GTGTACATGCTCTGGTATAACCTGATTTGTAAGGTAGAATTCAGATCTTGCTAGCGGGAGGGAGGAAGCATTTAAGACCTAGAGGAAAGTTGCTGATTTCATTGTAGCTCCACTGCACCCTGACTGAAGATGAGCAGTTTGGCTGACGCAATGGCCTGATTGTGATACTCCAACTCTCACTTCCAACTCTAACTTCCGCTGTTCCAAATGTACCGATGATGTGCTCTTCAGTTGTCCAAAATGATTGCTTCTTTTGTGAGCATCATGTCTTCACAAAAGGTGGAGAGGTATTAGCATGGCAGAAAGGACTTGCCTATCTTCTTGTACTTTTTCAACAGAGGCAGTTGCTCAAATTGTTTAGTCCTATGTTTGTCACTCTTGTTATCAAATGAGGTAGGGACAGCAAGTTTCTGGCTTTGGGGGGTCTGGGAATGGCTGATGAGTGACTAGCACCTCCTCAGGAACATGTTTCATGTCCATTGTCTGATTTAGAGTGTATCTTATATCAGCACTTATATACTTCAGTGTGCTTTTGAGTCATTTAGGGATGCTGCCTACACACAAAGTACAATGCAATAGGTTTGTGAGAAGGTCTGGCAAATTCCATCTTCAGTTAGCTTCTAGGTGATGCCAGTGCTGTTAGTCTGTGGACCAGTTTTTAGAACTGAAGTTTGATTTCATGTCTAGCCCATTTTCCCTTCTTCCTTTCCTCACCTCTCCTCCTTTCCTCCTTCTCGTATTCCCTCTCCTTTTACCCCCATAAGGACACATACTCATTTCTTTTCTGGAAGGAGCCCTGTTGTCACTCATGGGTAAACATTGAATTGCCAGTCCAAAAGTTGACATTTCAGCTACTCCCAAGGAGGAAGAGGAGGATGACTGCTCCCATAAAGATAGGCAAAGCTCTGGAAACACTGTGCACTCTCTCTGTGAGGCAGAAATGACTCCACAGCCCTGGGCTTGTTTGGGACCTTGTATGTGTAAACTTCAGCTTGGCTTTATGTACTCTATCTTATAAAAATAAAATATCATGATAAATGGGTAAAAGATCTAAGTGATCAAGGACTTCATTTTATTGGGCTCCACTATCAATTCTTATGGGAAAAGCAACCAAAAAAATCACATGACCCATTGCTCTGGACAAATCAACTGCTAAAGATCTCAGAATAATACAGAGCAAAAGTGTCACTTTGAGGACTCAGGCATATCTCACCAAAGCTTTCATATTTCACTTGCCTCATATGCATGTGAAAATTGGACAATTGACAAGGAAGAATGTCAAGGAATTGTTGCATTGTTGCATTTGAATGATGGTGTTTATAAAGAATATTAAAAGTCGTTCTGACAAACAGCTATTTATAAATAGGCCTGTCTATTTATAGACAGAATTCCCCAGAAGTGAGAATAGTGGGACTTTGTCTCCAATACTTTGGACATGTTATTAGGATGACCGATGGCTGGAAATATATGTTGTGCTTGGAAAAGTAGAGGATTAGTGAACACAGGGTGAGAACCTCAAAGAGGTGAACTTATACAGTGACAGCAACCAGGGGTTCAATCAGTAAAATTGTGAGGATGGTGCCCGACTAGGTAGGACTTAGTTTTGTTGTACATGAAATTTCTGTGAGTTAGAACTTACTCTAGGAGCTAACAATAATCCAGTCATTATATCTGAGATAATTCATGTAAGACATGTTGCATAAATATCAGGTGCAACCCCCCTTGACCTTTTCTCTTTTTTGAGCTTATTTCTTAATTTACAGGTGGTTGCTTTGTTTCCCTTATCTCCATGTAAAATTCTATTATGGGGGAAGGGAAATATAATTTCTAAACTGATAAATGCAAGTTTACTGGAAGTGATACTTTCTTTGTCAAGGAAAAGAAAAATCTTTCTGTTGTCCTGTAAAGCCAAACCATCCACAGAGTGACACTTTCCTTAGCACTATGAATGGGAAGGCTAACAGCTGGTTCCACTCATTGTCACAGGAATTTCTCATCCAAATGGACACTTCGTCTATGAATTAGAATGTCTTTTCTTTAACAATTCCCAGAAAACAACAGTTCACTCTTTTCTAGACACTTTTTCATTTTCTGTTTTGTCTATTTATAAGACTACAATAGCATTATTTAGAACTATCTTGAATTGTCAATCGGCAGAATATTTGTGTTACACTGAAAGCTAAACCAACTTTTTTTATGGCCTTCTTTAGATACCATTTATAACCATGATTTTATTGGAAAATGCATTTTGACATTTTACTCAGCAGTAGTTTACACACACCCACACACACACACACGCTGTCTCCCCACTGGTCAAAGGAAACTTATACTCTATAAGCAACAATATCCAATAAAACTTTCTGCTATGAGGGAAGTGCCCTATATCTACATTGTGAAATAGGATCATGACTAGCCCTATATGACAACTGTGTCTTTAGGATGATGGTAGGGCTATTGCAAGGGTGATTTAAAATTTGACTTAATTAAAATGTAATTATGTGTGACCAGTGGCCACCATATTAGAAATCCCTTGCTCATGTTATGTGGTAAGTTCATGATTCATGATAGGCACCTGTCAGCTTGTTACAATGTGGTGGTGGTTGTGGCTGGGAGGCTGAAAACTTGGTCACAGTATTTCAAATACCTGTGATATCGGTGGATAGAGTTCACCATAGGTTTCCTGGCAGGAAGACATGCCTTGTAATCTCCTTCTGAAAATTAGCCAATGAGAACTGTGTAAATCACAGCAAAATATTGTCGGATGGCTTGCTGTGAACCCAACATTAGGAGGGATAGGACTCTGGAGCAGAGCATCCCATTTAGCCAGCCAAAGATGAGTGAGGGTGAAGGAGCCCCTTATGAGATAGCTTGGCATAGTAAGTACAATTTTGTACTTGAACATGCTTGTGATCATGGGGATGATGCAGCACCAGGCAACATTTGGCTCCCTAGTGAATAGGGTTGTCCTTGGAGGAAATTGAATGGCAGCTGCTGATTAGGTCAGGCAGTGCATCCTCTCCCTGTATGTAAATATTACCCAAGCCCACTTAACTTTCTAGACATGGAATTGTATCATATGAATGAGAGACTGTATACTATTTTACATGTATATAAGATGAGAAAACACCCAGTAGATATTTGGGGTAGAGGAAGATATATAATGATTGCAATAATACTTGAATATACTTCTTCTGGACATTATTGGACTTTATCATTTTAGGTCCATTAGAATGAACAATAGTTTCAATTCACCAATACAGTCATTATATAATTCTTCATGTCTGTGTCATGGATTATTGACTTGACTTTTCATTGCTGTCATTAATCCACTCATTTATTATGCATTACACTAACTGTCAAAAGAAATGAGAGATGATTCACTCATTTCATCACTTGGTTTAATCAAGTATTTGCCCAGTGCTACCGAGCAAATTGGATATGGCTTCTTACACAGTCATAAATGGTTAGCTGTAAAGACCTGGCCATGCTTATATGTTAATATCATGCATGCTCTTAGCTTACTTTTCTCATTGTTGTATGCCATTTGATAAGTGCCATTTGTACCACTCATCTCCTTTTGAAATCTTGTGTATCATTTTTAAATGTTCCTTAAACTCATTTGGATTAGGGTGAGGTTGAAAAGTCAACATTAGAAGCAAATAAATGTCTGGAAATAGATGCTTATTTGAGCTTAGTTGAGGGGATGGGAATGCATTTAATCTTCTGGAATAGATTTTGGAAACAGATATGAAAAATAATTTAAAATGCATAAACTTCAGACTTGGTAGGTTCACTTAATGCATCCAAATATTGGCTATTATATAGTCATTAAAATGACAGGATTGAACTGTACTTATTGATACTGAGAAATATCAACATTATATTAATGAAAAATCAGGTTAAAATGATATATGTACAAGATAATCTTTTTAGTTCAAAACAAAGTATTTATTTTATATTTGTATATTTAATGTGTGGCAACCCAGCAGTGATGATCTCTGTGTAGTAAGATTAAGTATAATTTCATGCTCTTTCTTATTTACTTCCTCTTAAGTGTTAGCAAAGATTGTAGGACTAGTATTTTGTTGTTTTTCTCCTTTGTAGCCCCACACATGACTAAACTATTCAAATATGTCATATTTTTGAACAATAGCCAATATTCTGCATGTGGTCCTGTCTCTGATACTCTGAGCACTGAGCACTCTTTTCCCACACCTTTCAGATATCCCAGTGATCTATTTCTCTAAAGTCATTTTACT